>JAXIVH010000010.1:13082874-13086756 GCA_036785325.1 Urophycis tenuis | reverse complement strand
AGCTCTGGATCAACACCTCATCAGTGTGCAAACATCTTGGCCCAAAGATGTGGGAAGCTGTGCAAATTTGCTGTTTTTGGTTCAAGACGTCACATTGGGACCCCCGTCCTCCCCACACCCCTCAATATTGAATAGTTTACTGCTCCTTTGACTCAACGATGAAAATAAAACCAGCCAACAGTCAACACCACAAACATGAAACTAAATCTGGCTAAATGTTTGAAACTTGTTCTGGTGACTTTCTTACTGTATTAGCAGCAATGAAATGTTTCACCTTCTTATGACAAATGTACTCTTTGTAAGTCGCTTTGGATAAAAGCGTCCCGCTAAATGCCCTAAATGTAAATGTAAATGTAAATCAAAAGTTCAATCAGTTCCCCTTCGATTCCTTGTTGCTCTATGTTGGGTCCTAAATCCCTGCGCTGTCAATGCAGGCCCCGCCCCTTAATCAGTCAACCAATTTAACCAATTTTTTAACGTCATGCATGAACAGGGGTGCAACGTATGTAATCATCTCTCGTTGGCGCTCGTCACTCGTCTGCTGTTTTTTGCATTGAGACTCGTCGCCGCCCTCTTCCATCCTTCTCCACCTCCGTTGCTGAGCTCCACCTGTCTACGGAACAGGGCAGGACGTCCTCCGGGGCTGAGGAGCTCCATCCATAGTCCACAGCACCACCCGCGTCCAGACACCATCAGGCAGCGACCGTGTCCTACGCAGTGCATCAGGCGTGGGTCCACCATGAAGACCACAATGTGTTGTCCATAAATGTCCAATCTAAATACGAGGTCTCTCCTGATTGAACTGGTGATTCAAAAGGTGTGTGTTTTTTTCTCCCTCTCCCATCTGGGCCTTTGAGAGTTTGAACAGTTCATCATTGTAAATCTAAAAACCCAAAATACAAAACAACAACAACAACGCTGTTCGCATTTTGGGATCCCCGCGTGCGTTGATCTCGCTCAGATGAGAGGGTTGGCGGCGGTTATTCAAAAGCGGGTTCGGTCCCTTTGAAAAACGCCGAGCTTCCCCCGGAGAACAACCCCACTCCCCCCCCCCCAACGACATGTTTAACCACGGCGAGCGGCCCGTCTACGGCCAGTGTTTTTTTGGTGCGCGCGGCACCGGGATCAAGCAGTGGCGCCGGCGAGCCCCGGCTTCCTATTTGCCGTGAGGTACGACAACCAGACCGCCACGCCCGGGCTCCCGGCCCCATCGGCCTCTGCCGTGTCAGGACAGGACTTATGGGAGAAGGGAGGCAGGGGGAGGGGGTGGGGGGGGGGGGGTGGGGTTGTGGGGATCCACCGGCTGTCAGCTTTATTTACCGAGGTAAACATCGAGGCGGCGGTGGCGGCTGCTCTTTGCACTGTGGGCGCGCCGGGCCAGTAAACACGGCGGGAAAAGGAGCAGAACCGGAGGGGGGGGGAAACAAACGGCAGCTGTTGGCTCCGAGGCGGGCCAGGACACACCGGGGAGCACCGGACATGTCGGGCCGCTGCGCAGGATCTTCTGCTGGGGAAGAAGATCAAACGAGTTGCTTTGGCTTCACAACCCCAGAGCCTGGCTGGTGTGTTTGGGTTACGCCGTGGAGAGGGGGTCGGTTACGAAAGGGGGTTTTGAGCCCACCCCACAAAAAAGAAAGGAAACACTAAAAAGTGCTGATGGCTTTGAAGATGAAAAAAGGGTTACGGATGGCGGTTCAAAATTGAAATGGACTCCAGGAGTCCGAGGAGCCTGCGCAAGCAGTGAGTGGTTTCATTTGGAAAGAGGAAAAGAACTGCAATTACTGCCTGTCAACCGTTTCAGAAACCAAATTACAGTGTAGCTCAGTTTATTAAGAGCTCAGTGTGCACTTATCACAAATTTTCACTAAAAAATCTAAAGTTTTGTTGTAATTCTCAAGATTGTATGGTTGGAAACGCAAATTAAAAATGTCAGAAATGTAAACATTCAATTTATGTAAACATCAATTTACTAATCGCTCTTTTAGCCTGTATTCAAAGTGAGCCAACAAAGTAGGCCAACAGTGCTTTTTTAATGTATGTTTGATAAATGTGTTCAGAAACATGTAATCAAAGAGCCTGTAAGGGTTAGGCATCTTTCTGAAGGACATTACGACTGGGGACACAACCTAACCACCGCTCTGTCCTATGTTGTACCTCACAGGGGCCTGGGATTCACCCATCAACCAAACTAGACAGGACGCTGACCTAAAACCCACCCTAACCTGGCCTGTTGGGGATCCAGCACCAGGCTACATCAGAGGCTTGTAAGCCTTCTTGAGATAGCATCCATGGTGGTGGGATGTTTCTATCAACACGAGGTGTATGTGCCATGATGTATCAATGCAAAACCATGACGACTTGGATAGTGTGCTGGTATGGGTGACACTTCCATTACACTGGTTATGTCTGCTTTTTATTCAGAAGATCAAAATAGAAAGAAGTATGGACAGGGTGAGATAAGAGTCTATGTGTGTGTGTGTGTGTGTGTGTGTGTGTGTGTGTGTGTGCGTGTGTGCGTGTGCGTGTGTGTGTGTGTGTGTGTGCGTGTGCGTGAGTGTGTGAGAGAGTCAAAGGGAGAGATGCCAGCATACAAAATATCATATCAATATGTTTTTCTGTTTTATAAACATATATTTATATACTGTATATACCCGTTATAAAATTAATCTAAAGACATGATTTTGGAAAGGGAATCTGTCATTCCCATTCCAAAACCATATAATATACCTTTTGAACAAAGTAGGCCTATACAAAAAACACCAAAAAACTATATCGGTTTATTTTACATCCAATCAGAACTATTGCTCCAACTTAGACATTTGTTTGATTTGGGGTTTGTAAGTTTGAGTTAGCAAGATTCAGGATTTGTAAGTTGGAGTGTGATTGGGGTTTGTGAAGACATTATCAGTTCCACGCTGGCAGACTTAACATTTCTCTTCTGCTCATATAAACACCGTGATGTACTGGCGCACAGCTGGCTAGCACTTTTGGCACGTTTGGCTTCCATGCTAATTGCACCCCGCTCTGAATGCCATTTCACATCACCTTTAAGGATTAACACTTTAGAGTACCGCTTGCTGTTATTGCTAACGTAAGTACTAATGACATTCGTTCATTTGTTGACGGTACGAACAATTCATAATTCACACTTTTCAGCACTTCACACTTCACAATTCAAATATTTTATTGCGCTCGCTGGCGGGTATTTAAATTAGTTCAACTTGTTCCTGCTGGCCATTTCACACTACTCAGAAAACCATATGAAACCTTGTATCCTAGCGTTCTAAAAAAGAGCAAACACACATTCCCACAAACTTTTATTTCCTTTCACAGTCTTTGCACTTGCACGTTTTTCACCAGCAAAGGGATCAATTACGATGGAATTACCTTTTTTTCTTTTTGAAGCACCAAGCTTTTCAAAACCAAAGGGTTTGTCCTCCATTTTGGTTTTGAAAAGCTCAGTGCTTCAAAAGGAAATATATGTGATTATTATATAAAGAGTTTGTAATTTATTTCTAAAGCACATTTCCCTTGATGTGATGTGGAGGGAAAACAGATTCTACCGGGGAAACAGAACAAAGATGCCGCTACAATGTGGATCTACACGCCGTTTGCCTGTTTAAAAACATGAATATTCAAGACGAGGAACACATACAAAATAAAAGCATCTATTGTGCTGCGATGTGCAGGGCCTCTGCCGTCTTGCCAAACTGTTTGGCAAGATAACAAAACTCCTTGTCTTCGTTAGAAACAACAACATATTTATAACTCTGCGACATGGGACGGAATTATTTAGGATATTTTCATTTTAACACGTACGCTCAGCGACATCTTCCCTGCTGTACACCTGCCAGTCCGTATTCCTGCTGCCATTGGCTGCTT
>JAXIVH010000010.1:13077874-13080374 GCA_036785325.1 Urophycis tenuis | reverse complement strand
AGACGGTACGTATAGCGTATAACATCAGAGGAATTAAGCCATGGAGCTGAGCACTGTCGGGTTTGAACATACTGTGTAAGACACACAGCCTTCTACGCAGATCCAATATGAACACAATCATCAGCATGAAGCCTTCCATAATGTGTGTGTGTGTGTGTGTGTGTGTGCGCGCTTTAATAAGAGCCAGCAGCAGGACTATGACAGCTCAAATCCTTTCTCTGCTTTCAAACAGTATGAGATCAGTGGTATCACACACCAACACACACACACACACACACACACACACACACACACACACACATCCAAACTTCATCATAACCACAAAATCTGATAACATGACATCACCATTTTCTATTCAGCATGCAATTCTGCCATTGTGTCTTCATAAACATGAGAAATATCATAAAATTATATACTGTATATAACTGTTTCAAGGACGTTCTCTCTCACTGTCCGTCCCCAGAATGCTTTCAAAGCACATCTTCAACGCATTTGTGTATCAAATCATGGTTTGATTATTATGTTTTTTCTAGATACAGCATTACATGAATGATGTTCCAATATTACCATTCATTATTAATTGATTCAAAACAAGTTTTTTTCCCTAATTTGCTCAATGAGGAGGTAGGGGTGACAGCATGATGCTGAAGGATGCTGCTCAGAGGTCTGCTGTGGACATTGGGGCTTTGAACCCAGGACCATTTGTCTGGAGGTCAGGAGCCCCCTCCTCCTACAGGTCTACCCTGCATGATTACGTGATCATGAGATGCATGAGCATCGGTATTGAATGATTGAATATCACTATTGAATATAACTTTGCTCACCTCTGGTTGAGCGAAACACAATATTTCATTGTATGATATTCTTGTATTGCGTTGTATTGCTTCATGCAGTGACTTTGTTTTGGAATAAACCATAAAGTGGTGTCCCGTTGGAAATACCGCACTTTGGTTTCCCCTCGGTCACATCGCCAGCCCCCCCGTCGTACATTCTTTCCAATAACGGGACAGCCCGGGGGTAGCGTGTTTTGGTTACACCACAGTTAGCGGCAAACATTAGATACTGGTTACTTTCATCCATAATATGATTGTGTTTTTGACCAATCAGGATCAAGTATTGAAACAGCGCTGCGGTATGAGCATCATTGCAGGTTTGGGGTGAGGGCAATCTGGGCTGCGTCCATTGGAGTTTGGAGGCCACGACCGTTATCGGCTTGGAGTCAAACACCCTGACCGCTGACCCCCGCTGCACTGAACGGTGTTAAAAGTGCTGCAAACATCATGCAACTCACCGGCAGGGCAGGCGCCGTCCGACGAGACCAGCACCTCCGACTGCTGCTTGCAGGCGTCGCGCCGTAGGAAGCACTCGTTTTGGTAGTTCTGATTGTTGGAGCCACACACCGGCACATAGTCATTATTACACTGCAGAGAGGAGGAGGAGGAGGAGGAGGAGGAGGAGGAGGTGGCAGGGGGAGGTGGGGAGGAGAGAGGAAGGGGAGATAAGGAGAGGAGAGGAGGGGGGGGATGAGAGTTCAATTTGGTGTAGTATAGCATCGTAAAAAACACTTCATTAATGGCATGAAGAAATATTGGGATATTGCATAAGATAGTACAGTGTACCTAGTGTATGCTATGCTACAGTGTAGCATAGCATAGCATATCAGCGAACTGTATAGCAAAGTTAAGTATATTGTCGAGGAGTACAGTATCGTATATTGAGGAATACTTTTTCAAAAAGTCAACATCGAGTGTATTCGGATCTGCATTCATTATTTATCGCACAAAATAACCTTTCAACACTTTCAATATCTCCCACAACAGATTTTTATTTTTCCATTCCATTCAGAACCAAATGGCTTTGTGAACTCTTCCACCTCCACACACTCCGTAGCCTCTCATTCCGTCAACAACAACAGGAAAAAAAACTAGAGATGTGTTGGCTTTAAATGAGTTGACCTCCGCATTCCACTGTACACATCAATGCAACTGTGAAAGGGGAGTATAATCAAAGTATATAGCATAATCAATGCTGTTAATTCCCCCCACCACAAGTGATGTACTTAGATGTACTTTAAGAGCTTGCTTCTGATGAAAGTTCTTATAAACGTAATCCACTGACTGATCAAAGATCGAAACACATGAAAGCAGAACAAATCCACAAAGTCCTCCGCTGCAGAATAAAACAACCCTTTAGAAGCGCCTCTCATATGGGCTCACGCTTTCAAAGAACAACTGTACACTTCTCCTCCCCATTCTTGGCAACACATTCTTTTTTGTTCTTTTTTACAAACAAAAGATTTCTTGTGGGTATTTTAACCAGGTTTACAAAACACACACACACACACAGTGCCACCCAACCAACAAACCGGCCAACAAACTAAGCAACCATCAAAACAAAAATGCGTTATGCACCACAACCATGGAACAGACAAAGTAGAGCTATCCCCCTTGCTATTTAAAAGCACCGTATTTGAATCAGCCGGTATTGGAGAATAAATCGC
>JAXIVH010000010.1:13070374-13072874 GCA_036785325.1 Urophycis tenuis | reverse complement strand
GAGGTAAAAAAACCCCCAACAACTGACGACAGCAGCAGGCGCTAGCGAAATGTACCCCATGGTGCTCAACTGTTCCCCCGAAGCTGAAGTGGCATGGGATTAGCACCCTGTGTACCCCAGTACGTACCCAAGACACGGTGCCCCGAAACCAGAAAGACCCATTCTGATGCCACAGTGAGTGGATCACCGGGAGGAGAGACCCCCCCCCCCCCCCCCCCATCCAATGTCGACTCAGAAGCACACTCCTAATCACAAGCATGTGTGCCGATGAGAAAACTAACAATCGCGCTTTTGCCCGCGCTGTGAACTAAAATGGTACATGAGATTGCGTTTGGTTGTTCCTATGCGGGGCCGCGGCGTTTCTGGTGCGGTGGCAGGCGGTCGGCCAGGGGAGGAGGAGGAGGAGGAGTGCAGTCTTCGTCGCCGTCGCGTGTTGGAGTTACAGATGTTTGACATGCTCAGAGCTAACATGCAGCATCTCGGGTGCATTTACACCTTTGCTTGTATACGATACCCGCTCCACATCCGCTCAGCCAAAACACATGTTAATGCCAGTTGAATTGGGGGGGGGTGGGGGGGGGTAAACTCAATGAACGAAGGCTGCAGGAACACACCCGGGCCACGTTCCGTTACACAAAGAATAACAAGACACACTTGGATCGGGGCGAGGTTTACACGCTGGCCGTGGTGTAATGGGTGGTGTGAGCGGGTGACCGAGGGCCGGTGGGACAGGGGCGATGGGGCTGGGTGTGAGAGGGTGGGGGGGCACCAGAGAGACAGAATCTCAGGCCAGACAGAAGGTGAGAAGATTTGATCTCCTGCAACTCTCTGCAGACAGTGAGACGGTGGGGGGGGGGGAGGGGGGGAGGGGGGGGAGATGTGTGAGGAGGGGGGAGGAGCAGGAGACCTTTGGCCAGGTCCATATGGCAAGGCCTTCTGGGCCTGCTGTCTGAGTCTCAACACACTCGCCCCTAAAAACCGCTCCACCACAAGAATCTGTCCTGAAAACACACGCCACGAGAGTCTGATACAACAGGCTGGTGGCGCGATATCTATCACATTTAGACTTTAAAATGACCTATTATAATTTAATGATTCATGAAGCCTCAGGTAATGAATGTGGCCCATCTGTGTGTGTGTGTGTGTGTGTTGCTTGAATATAATGCAAAACCGACGCCACACGTCTGTGGATGAGGTGTTTTCTGTGGTTTGAACTATTTGATTATTTGGTTGTTGTTCTTGTTGTTGTTTTGTGCTGCTGCTGTTGTTGTTGTTGTTTTTGTTGATTCCTCGGGTGTGTTCCAGAACCTCCAGTCAGTCCCTCCGCCCTCTGCTCCTCCACCCCCCCTGCTCCTCCACCACCATCTCCCCTGGCTGACAGCTTTGTAACTGGAAAATATATTTTCCATAAATCACCTGCAGGGGCTGCTGTGGGTCCTGCCAAGCATCCCCCTACCCACCACCACCTCCTCCACCTCCACCTGCTCCTCCATCACCTCCCTGTTCGCCATGAGCCTCACCTCCGGGCCATCAGCCAGAACCTGTTGTCTGCCTGTCTGCCAGGCAGAGGGACCTAACGCCACAGAGCACAAAGACACACACACACACACACACACACACACACACACACACACACACACACACACACACACATACACACAGCCAGCCTCGCTCTGGGAAGCCCACATACACACACTTACACACAGACACACATACCCCTGCAACACTCGTATAGCCCAAGTACCCCTGGGAAAGACACACATCTACTATTTCACACACACACACAC
Source organism: Urophycis tenuis (assembly GCA_036785325.1). NCBI lineage: Eukaryota > Metazoa > Chordata > Actinopteri > Gadiformes > Phycidae > Urophycis > Urophycis tenuis. The sequence goes on along the minus strand of JAXIVH010000010.1, from coordinate 13,071,087 downwards.
ACACACACACCGCTGACACACACACATTCCCCACAAACCCCTGGGACACACACACACACAGCCATCACACCCCTGGGACACATACACACACACGCACACACACATACACACACAGACAAACACACACACACACACACACACACACGCACACCATGCACACACACACACACACACACACACACACACACACAGACACACACACATTCCCCACAAACCCCTGGGACACACACACACACAGCCATCACACCCCTGGGACACATACACACACACGCACACACACATACACACACAGACAAACACACACACACACACACACACACACAACAAACACACACACACACACGCACAAAGACACAAAGCCAACATACCCCCTGGGATACACACACACACACACACACCCAAAGCACTTCTTAGAAACAGACGGCTTCCAGGGTCGCAGGGGGTCACAGTAAAAACAACTGGCCAACGGAGCACGCCGTAACAACAGCTCGCCGTCGCTCCCAGCGCTCGCCACGGTGTGACACCCACAGCGCAGCCCGCCTCCCTTGGCGCCAGAGCACCCCTTCACCCAGCACCCGCATCCCCGCGGCAGGCAGGACACCGGGGCCGGGCCGGGCGGAGACAGCCGGGACAGGGGGGACAGGTGGGACGGTAGGGACGAGGGGGAGAGAGGACGGAGGAGATCGGAGAGGGGGCAGAACTAGGAGGAGAGG
>JAXIVH010000010.1:13062724-13065174 GCA_036785325.1 Urophycis tenuis | reverse complement strand
CCCTCTTTCAGCTCCTCTACTAACTCTGTCCTGCTTCTCCTCTCCTTCTCCTCTCCTTCCCTCTCCTCTCCTCCTAGTTCTGCCCCCTCTCCGATCTCCTCCGTCCTCTCTCCCCCTCGTCCTACCGTCCCAGCTGTCCCCCTGTCCCGGCTGTCTCCGCCCGGCCCGGCCCGGTGTCCTGCCTGCCGCGGGGATGCGGGTGCTGGGTGAAGGGTTGCTCTGGCGCCCAGGAGGCGGGCGCGCTGTGGGTGTCTCACCGTGGCGAGCGCGGGAGCGACGGCGAGCTGTTGTTACGGCGTGCTCCGTTGGCCAGTTGTTTTACTGTGACCCCCTGCGACCCTGGAAGCCGTCTGTTTCTAAGAAGTGCTTTGGGTTTGTGTGTGTGTGTGTGTATCCCAGGGGGTATGTTGGCTTTGTGTCTTTGTGCGTGTGTGTGTGTGTGTGTGTGTTTGTGTGTGTGTTTGTGTGTGTGTGTGTGTGTGTGTGTGTGTTGTGTGTGTGTTGTGTGTGTGTGTGTGTCTGTGTGTGTGTGTTTGTCTGTGTGTGTGTGTGTGTATGTGTGTGTGTGTATGTGTGTGTGTGCATGTGTGCGTGTGTGTGTGTGTGTGTGTGTGTGTGTTTGTCTGTGTGTGTATGTGTGTGTGCGTGTGTGTGTATGTGTCCCAGGGGTGTGATGGCTGTGTGTGTGTGTGTCCCAGGGGTTTGTGGGGAATGTGGTGTGTGTCAGCGGTGTGTGTGTGTGTGTGTGTGAGATAGTAGATGTGTGTCTTTCCCAGGGGTACTTGGGCTATACAAGTGTTGCAGGGGTATGTGTGTCTGTGTGTAAGTGTGTGTATGTGGGCTTCCCAGGGCGAGGCTGGCTGTGTGTGTGCGTGTGTGTGTGTGTGTGTGTGTGTGTGTGTGTGTGTGTGTGTGTGGTGTGTGTGTGTGTGTGTGTCTTTGTGCTCTGTGGCGTTAGGTCCCTCTGCCTGGCAGACAGGCAGACAACAGGTTCTGGCTGATGGCCCGGAGGTGAGGCTCATGGCGAACAGGGAGGTGATGGAGGAGCAGGTGGAGGGTGGAGGAGGTGGTGGTGGGTAGGGGGAGGCTTGGCAGACCCACAGCAGCCCCTGCAGGTGATTTATGGAAAATATATTTTCCAGTTACAAAGCTGTCAGCCAGGGGAGATGGTGGTGGAGGAGCAGGGGGGTGGAGGAGCAGAGGGGCGGAGGGACTGACTGGAGGTTCTGGAACACACCCGAGGAATCAACAAAAACAACAACAACAACAGCAGCAGCAGCAACAAAACCAACAACAAGAACAACAACCAAATAATCAAATAGTTCAAACCACAGAAAACACCTCATCCACAGACGTGTGGCGTCGGTTTTGCATTATATTCACAGCAACACACACACACACACACACAGATGGGCCACATTCATTACCTGAGGCTTCATGAATCATTAAATTATAATAGGTCATTTTAAAGTCTAAATGTGATAGATATCGCGCCACCAGCCTGTTGTATCAGACTCTCGTGGCGTGTGTTATCAGGACAGATTCTTGTGGTGGAGCGGTTTTTAGGGGCGAGTGTGTTGAGACTCAGACAGCAGGCCCAGAGGCCTTGCCATATGGACCTGGCCAAAGGTCTCCTGCTCCTCCCCCCTCCTCACACATCTCCCCCCCCCTCCCCCCCCCCCCCACCGTCTCACTGTCTGCAGAGAGTTGCAGGAGATCAAATCTTCTCACCTTCTGTCTGGCCTGAGATTCTGTCTCTCTGGTGCCCCCCCCACCCTCTCACACCCAGCCCCATCGCCCCTGTCCCACCGGCCCTCCGTCACCCGCTCACACCACCCATTACACCACGGCCAGCGTGTAAACCTCGCCCCGATCCAAGTGTGTCTTGTTATTCTTTGTGTAACGGAACGTGGCCCGGGTGTGTTCCCTGCAGCCTTCGTTCATTGAGTTTACCCCCCCCCACCCCCCCCAATTCAACTGGCATTAACATGTGTTTTGGCTGAGCGGATGTGGAGCGGGTATCGTATACAAGCAAAGGTGTAAATGCACCCGAGATGCTGCATGTTAGCTCTGAGCATGTCAAACATCTGTAACTCCAACACGCGACGGCGACGAAGACTGCCACTCCTCCTCCTCCTCCTCCCCTGGCCGACCGCCTGCCACCGGCACCAGAAACGCCGCGGCCCCCGCATAGGAACAACCAAACACAATCTCATGTACCATTTTTAGTTCACAGCGCGGGCAAAAGCGCGATTGTTAGTTTTCTCATCGGCACACATGCTTGTGATTAGGAATGTGCTTCTGAGTCGACATTGGATGGGGGTGGGGGGGGGGGGGGGTCTCTCCTCCCGGTGATCCACTCACTGTGGCATCAGAATGGGTCTTCTGGTTTCGGGGCACCGTGTCTTTGGTACGTACTGGAGTACACAGGGTGCTAATCCCATGCCACT
>JAXIVH010000010.1:13055224-13057724 GCA_036785325.1 Urophycis tenuis | reverse complement strand
TAGAGAATATCTTTGTTGTTTGAGAGATGAAGGAGTCAGTTCATAATCGCTATTGATAAAGGCGATTTATTCTCCAATACCGGCTGATTCAAATACGGTGCTTTTAAATAGCAAGGGGGATAGCTCTACTTTGTCTGTTCCATGGTTGTGGTGCATAACGCATTTTTGTTTTGATGGTTGCTTAGTTTGTTGGCCGGTTTGTTGGTTGGGTGGCACTGTGTGTGTGTGTGTGTTTTGTAAACCTGGTTAAAATACCCACAAGAAATCTTTTGTTTGTAAAAAAGAACAAAAAAGAATGTGTTGCCAAGAATGGGGAGGAGAAGTGTACAGTTGTTCTTTGAAAGCGTGAGCCCATATGAGAGGCGCTTCTAAAGGGTTGTTTTATTCTGCAGCGGAGGACTTTGTGGATTTGTTCTGCTTTCATGTGTTTCGATCTTTGATCAGTCAGTGGATTACGTTTATAAGAACTTTCATCAGAAGCAAGCTCTTAAAGTACATCTAAGTACATCACTTGTGGTGGGGGGAATTAACAGCATTGATTATGCTATATACTTTGATTATACTCCCCTTTCACAGTTGCATTGATGTGTACAGTGGAATGCGGAGGTCAACTCATTTAAAGCCAACACATCTCTAGTTTTTTTTCCTGTTGTTGTTGACGGAATGAGAGGCTACGGAGTGTGTGGAGGTGGAAGAGTTCACAGAGCCATTTGGTTCTGAATGGAATGGAAAAATAAAAATCTGTTGTGGTAGATATTGAAAGTGTTGAAATGTTATTTTGTGCGATAAATAATGAATGCAGATCCGAATACACTCGATATTGACTTTTTGAAAAAGTATTCCTCAATATACGATACTGTACTCCTCGACAATATACTTAACTTTGCTATACAGTTCGCTGATATGCTATGCTATGCTACACTGTAGCATAGCATACACTAGGTACACTGTACTATCTTATGCAATATCCCAATATTTCTTCATGCCATTAATGAAGTGTTTTTTACGATGCTATACTACACCAAATTGAACTCTCATCCCCCCCTCCTCTCCTCTCCTTATCTCCCCTTCCTCTCTCCTCCCCACCTCCCCCTGCCACCTCCTCCTCCTCCTCCTCCTCCTCCTCTCTGCAGTGTAATAATGACTATGTGCCGGTGTGTGGCTCCAACAATCAGAACTACCAAAACGAGTGCTTCCTACGGCGCGACGCCTGCAAGCAGCAGTCGGAGGTGCTGGTCTCGTCGGACGGCGCCTGCCCTGCCGGTGAGTTGCATGACGTTTGCAGCACTTTTAACACCGTTCAGTGCAGCGGGGGTCAGCGGTCAGGGTGTTTGACTCCAAGCCGATAACGGTCGTGGCCTCCAAACTCCAATGGACGCAGCCCAGATTGCCCTCACCCCAAACCTGCAATGATGCTCATACCGCAGCGCTGTTTCAATACTTGATCCTGATTGGTCAAAAACACAATCATATTATGGATGAAAGTAACCAGTATCTAATGTTTGCCACTAACTGTGGTGTAACCAAAACACGCTACCCCCGGGCTGTCCCGTTATTGGAAAGAATGTACGACGGGGGGGCTGGCGATGTGACCGAGGGGAAACCAAAGTGCGCTATTTCCAACGAGACACCACATTGTGGTTTATTCCAAAACAAAGTCACTGCATGAAGCAATACAACGCAATACAAGAATATCATACAATGAAATATTGTGTTTCGCTCAACCAGAGGTGAGCAAAGTTATATTCAATAGTGATATTCAATCATTCAATACCGATGCTCATGCATCTCATGATCACGTAATCATGCAGGGTAGACCTGTAGGAGGAGGGGGCTCCTGACCTCCAGACAAATGGTCCTGGGTTCAAAACCCCAATGTCCACAGCAGACCTCTGAGCAGCATCCTTCAGCATCATGCTGTCACCCCTACCTCCTCATTAAGCAAATTAGGGAAAAAACTTGTTTTGAATCATTTAATAATGAATGGTAATATTGGAACATCATTCATGTAATGCTGTAGAAAAAACATAATAATCAAACCATGATTTGATACACAAATGCGTTGAAGATGTGCTTTGAAAGCATTCTGGGGACGGACAGTGAGAGAGAACGTCCTTGAAACAGTTATATACAGTATATAATTTTATGATATTTCTCATGTTTATGAAGACACAATGGCAGAATTGCATGCTGAATAGAAAATGGTGATGTCATGTTATCAGATTTTGTGGTTATGATGAAGTTTGGATGTGTGTGTGTGTGTGTGTGTGTGTGTGTGTGTGTGTGTGTGTGTGTGTGTGTGTTGGTGTGTGATACCACTGATCTCATACTGTTTGAAAGCAGAGAAAGGATTTGAGCTGTCATAGTCCTGCTGCTGGCTCTTATTAAAGCGCGCACACACACACACACACACACACACACATTATGGAAGGCTTCATGCTGATGATTGTGTTCATATTGGATCTGCGTAGAAGGCTGTGTGTCTTACACAGTATGTTCA
>JAXIVH010000010.1:13047724-13050224 GCA_036785325.1 Urophycis tenuis | reverse complement strand
GCAGCCGCCACCGCCGCCTCGATGTTTACCTCGGTAAATAAAGCTGACAGCCGGTGGATCCCCAACCCCACCCCCCCCCCCCCCCCTCCCCCTGCCTCCCTTCTCCCATAAGTCCTGTCCTGACACGGCAGAGGCCGATGGGGCCGGGAGCCCGGGCGTGGCGGTCTGGTTGTCGTACCTCACGGCAAATAGGAAGCCGGGGCTCGCCGGCGCCACTGCTTGATCCCGGTGCCGCGCGCACCAAAAAAACACTGGCCGTAGACGGGCCGCTCGCCGTGGTTAAACATGTCGTTGGGGGGGGGGGGGAGTGGGGTTGTTCTCCGGGGGAAGCTCGGCGTTTTCAAAGGGACCGAACCCGCTTTTGAATAACCGCCGCCAACCCTCTCATCTGAGCGAGATCAACACACGCGGGGATCCCAAAATGCGAACAGCGTTGTTGTTGTTGTTTTGTATTTTGGGTTTTTAGATTTACAATGATGAACTGTTCAAACTCTCAAAGGCCCAGATGGGAGAGGGAGAAAAAACACACACCTTTTGAATCACCAGTTCAATCAGGAGAGACTCGTATTTAGATTGGACATTTATGGACAACACATTGTGGTCTTCATGGTGGACCACGCCTGATGCACTGCGTAGGACACGGTCGCTGCCTGATGGTGTCTGGACGCGGGTGGTGCTGTGACTATGGATGGAGCTCCTCAGCCCCGGAGGACGTCATGCCCTGTTCCGTAGACAGGTGGAGCTCAGCAACGGAGGTGGAGAAGGATGGAAGAGGGCGGCGACGAGTCTCAATGCAAAAACAGCAGACGAGTGACGAGCGCCAACGAGAGATGATTACATACGTTGCACCCCTGTTCATGCATGAGGTTAAAAATTGGTTAAATTGGTTGACTGATTAAGGGGCGGGGCCTGCATTGACAGCGCAGGGATTTAGGACCCAACATAGAGCAACAAGGAATCGAAGGGGAACTGATTTAACTTTTGATTTACATTTACATTTACATTTAGGGCATTTAGCGGACGCTTTTATCCAAAGCGACTTACAAAGAGTACATTTGTCATAAGAAGGTGAAACATTTCATTGCTGCTAATACAGTAAGAAAGTCACCAGAACAAGTTTCAAACATTTAGCCAGATTTAGTTCATGTTTGTGGTGTTGACTGTTGGCTGGTTTTATTTTCATCGTTGAGTCAAAGGAGCAGTAAACTATTCAATATTGAGGGGTGTGGGGAGGACGGGGGTCCCAATGTGACGTCTTGAACCAAAAAGAGCAAATTTGCACAGCTTCCCACATCTTTGGGCCAAGATGTTTGCACACTGATGAGGTGTTGATCCAGAGCTGGATAACTGGCAAAGCCCTCGGCGGGAAAAGAGTTGCTGATAACTCACACTACAGCAGATCCCCTTTTATTTGTTTAATTGTAGCACCAAGGACTTGCCCGAAAAACAGCGCAGCACAGTTAGCCGTTAGCTTAGCAAATTGAAACCAACGGAGGGTACTCCCCCCCCCCCCACACACACACACGCACACATACACACACACACACAGGCCCTCCCCCTGACACACATGCGTGCACACACACACACACACACACACACACACACACACACACACACACACACAAACACACGCACACACACACATACACACACACACACACACATACACACACACGCACACACACAGAGACACACACACACACAAGCTCCTTTGCACTAAAAGAGAGAATCAAGCTAACGCAATTGCCATCGCAGCATTTTTTTTTCCCCCCAACTCAGTTCACAAAGTGAGGGTAACTCCAAACAACTGGTATAAGCACAAACCACCAGACATCACAGGGATTGCTTAAAGGGAAGCCATCACACCCTATTCTGCGCTGTGAAGCTCAGGGTGTGCACCGTGAAGTCTGTTTCTCCAGAAAGGCTTCAGGATTCCCATCCTCGGAAAGATAGGACGTCAATGGTGCAACTCACGCAAAGGTTTCACCACACGTGAATGAAGCGGTGGTCGCGTACGCAGAGAGAAGCCTGAGCATGACCGTTCCCCCCTTTAAGGTGCAATTGGCGCCCGGGTGGGTATTTCCGGCTCATTGCGTCAGAGTGCGGCGAGGCTGAGAGCCACATGTGACGGGAACCCATACGCTATAAGCCCGTTATGTAAAACGTCTCCATCAAAACGCAGAAAAACAGTCGACTGGCACATGTTGAATAGGCAAAACAGGAAAGAAACGTTGTGTTTCTCTTCTTTTTTTTACTGTGGCATATGATTCCGTTGGCGTCTTGAGTGCATGCCGCATGGCGGATCCAAGGGGATTGGAAGACATATTAATGACCGACACTCAGATGTCAAAATGAATCTTCATTCTGTCATTCAACAAACGGCAGCACTAATGAGCAAAGTGGCTGAAATCAACTCTAATCTGCTAATTCCCAAACAGTGATTTACTAATAACATATCAATATGCATTTGTGTAAAGAACATTGACGTGCAACATACGTC
>JAXIVH010000010.1:13025224-13040224 GCA_036785325.1 Urophycis tenuis | reverse complement strand
AAATGGGTCGCTAGGTCAACCAGAGAGAGAGAGAGAGAGAGAGAGAGAGAGAACGAGGGAAGTGGAGAGGGGGAAAAAAAAGAAATGGCCGGAGGACAGGAGACAAACAGATAACAGAGGAAACAGAAGGCGAGCGATAATGGAGGACAGAGTGATGAACAGAGGGAGAAAATGAGAGAGAGAGAGAGAGAGAGAGAGAGAGAGCGAGAAAGAGATGGGAGGGAGAGATCAAGGGAGAGAGAGAGAGAGAGAGAGTTGGAAGGAGGAGGAAGAGATTGAAAGGAGCGAGAGGCAGAGGAAGGAGGAAGAGATGGGAGGAGGCAGAGAGAGATGGAGAGAGAGAGCGGGGGAGAGAGAGCAGCGTCGAGAGCGAGAGTGCAGGGAAACAAGGACAACGATAAGGCGGCGAGTGGGAACAAAACAACACCCTGATCTGCATCCCTGCTCCACATACGTACAGTACAGTACACACACACACACACACACAACCACGCAGGCTGGCGGCCTGGCGCCTGAACGTATGGCCTGTGTATTTTTACTACGGTGACGCACGGTGTGGGCCCGTGATTCATCTCAAGGCCGGCGCGTGTCATCTGTTGTGGTGGTGGTGGCGGCAGCGGTGGTGGAGTCCACCATCACGCAGCAGCGAGAGAATGAACCCCACCCCCCCATCGCAACAGCATCTCAGGAGCACTTCAAGAGACATTTGTGGCTATACACTACTGATTGTCTTCTGCATTCGGTGGCCCTCAAGCCGCCACTCGCTGCGGATTTGGAGCGGCTGTTTGACAAGGAGATGTAGATGTGGCAGAAGCATGGAGGGTGGGTGGGTTGGGGGGGGGGGGGGGGGGGGGGATGTCTCGATGAAGGATAGGGTAAAAAAAGGGGGGGGGGGTGGGGGGGAAGATAGAAGTGGGTGCGGGTCTTCCTTTGAGTGTCGGGGTGACGGGGTTAAATGAGGAGAAAGGGCCGCGGAACTTTCTGGAACAACGTTGTCAGATTCGTTCGCCGGCGCCATCCGTCAGACCGATGAGCTGTTAGCGAGGGGGAGAAAAATACCCCCTTTTCTGGGGGGGAGTTGAGATTAGCCGGACGGCGGGAAAAAAAATGGGAGCGGGAGAGGAAATGGAATGATAACGGGGTGGGAAGGGGGGGGGGGGGGAGTAGGCGGGAGGACAGAGGAGAGGAGGAAACAATTGTGAAGGAAGTCTGGCGGTCGTCAGCCACGTGGATGGGTACAGAGTTTTGAAGGAGGGAGAAAGTAGGGAGGTACAGAGGAGGAGGTTGAAGAGGAGGAGGAGGAGGAGGAGGATGGTAGCGGAAGAAGGAGAGAGCAGGCGTTTTATGAGCGTGGAAGAAGGTTAAAGATGGCTGCTGTAAAAGGTGGGTGAGGCGGAGCCCGCTGTGGGAATAGCATTGGAGAGCCCTTCCAGTAAAAATCAACCGTCTTTTAATGACCAGTCATAAATCCACACACATAGGGCACTCTGCAGCCTACGTAGAGGCCAGCATCTCGGTGCGTGTGTGCATGTGTGTGTGTGTGTGTGTGTGTGTGTGTGAGTGCGTTTGTGTGTGCATGTGCATGTGTGTGTGTGTTTGTGTGTGTGTGTGATTTTGTGTTGGTATCTTCGCTCCAGCGTTTCTGTGCTTACCCTTTGCAAGGTCCTGTGTCACATGCGTTCCAGTTGTGGTCGTAGCCTGGTTTAGTGCTTTTATAGAGCGCCAAATGCGGGTCATCCGTGGATGTTATTCCTCCCTGGGCATCCCTTTCAGTCACATGGTCCGAATTAAGACGCTCCCCCAAATCCAATTGTCCACTTGTCCAGAAATTGAATTGGTATCGCGGAACACATTGAAAGACCACAGGGAAGCCTTGGAAACCGAAATGATTTCCACCGTGATTGTAAAACGGAGCTCTGAGAACCGGTCATCAGCAAGGCCGTAAAGAAACTGAATTAACATTCAGGGGAAACGTTTTGTAATTAACGTGTGAGATACACATTTAGTAGTTCACCGGCGCAAACGTGGCAACTCCCTGACAGTACAGTGAAATGAAGCAGCAGGCCTCGTGAGGACAAGCCAGGACACCTTGCTCAAGGATACCTGGCAGGCAGACGGACGGCAGACATCAGGGATCGAACCCTCGAACCCGGGGTCCGGCCCTCCCCGCACCTCGTAAGCTCTCGTGTTCTCTCAACATCCGAAACCCACGGATAAAAAAAAAGACCCAGTGAAGTGTTTTGGACGCCAGCCCAAAACCCACCAGCAGCAGCAGCGTCTCGAACCCGGGGCACGCGGCTGAACTCCCTGGCCGCCGGCCTCCCAACGCAAACAAAAAACACACGTGGCGTGCCGGGGTGGAACCTTGACTCCACAGCCGGCGTTTCGGGGGGGTGTAAGTCATCTCCGGACACGGGCGTTCTGTCAAGGTCGGAAAACAGTCTCGTAACTTAGATTTAAGCCAACCTCACTCTGCCGGGCGAGGGAGAAGAAAAGGGGGGGGGGGGGGGGGGGGGAAGAGAGAAAAAAAAAAGCACGACTTCATTACAAGTGCTGCCCTTCAGACGTACCCAGTGGTGGGGAAAGAGAGCTGTGGGGTTCTGTCGTCTGATTACAGCTACTGATGGATCTCTCGCTCTCTCTCTCACTCACTCTCTCTCTCTCTCTCTCTCTCTCTCTCTCACTTTCTCTCTCTCTCGCTCTCTCTCGCTCTTTCACTTTCTCTCTCTCTCTCTCTCTCTCTCTCTCTCTCTCTCTCGCTTTCTGTCTCTCTTTCTCTCTCTCTCGCTCTCTCTCTCACTTTCTCTCTCTCTCGCTTGCTCTCTCACTTTGTGTCTATCACTTTCTCTCTCTCTGCTTCTCTCTCGCTCTCTCTATCTATTCACCTTTTGTGGCAAGTCAGGGTCTATCGGCGTGGCTGCGGTTTATTCTAGATTCTTCTTGGTAACAATCATTTCACCGCGCCTCCTGTAAGGGCGCCAGTGTGTTTCTCACTGGCGGTAACACTTGTGTGTGAGTCGGCGTGTTCTTGAAGCTTCTCTCTGGCGTTGTGCTCTTGTTCTGGTTATCACTTCCCCAGGTGAGCGCTGAGCAGCGCGGGGATAAACAATGACCTTGACTCCATTGAATTACTATAGGCTGATTAGGGTAATTAATGGCATAATCATTTAAAAGCGAGCGCCTTATAGATTCTGAGGCACTTCATTAATTTGAATTAACCGCTGTACTCCACTACCGTAGCAATTATGAATTCAATTTCAATTGATCTCCCATCGTTCAATACGCCGCACAGAACAGCTCAGTCCTCTCAGGGTGGCCGAGGCAGTGGTACCGCCGCCGCGGAGCCCGTTGTTCGGGGAGAACGGTTCACCGACCGGACTGGTGTCTTTTACACCGAACACAACCAGGTCTTACTGGGCCGGGAGCCGCGGTCGCCCCTCCAGACTATCACTTGAACCCGTGACTTACATCCCTTTTTTACCCATGAATATGGAAGGGAATGGAACCACTGTGAACCAGAGTCAGAATCCAAAGGAGGGGAACAGACCAAAAAAATGAAATAAAGAAACCAATAACACATAATAGAATAGAATGGAAAATAGAGTAATAGAGTAATATAGAACTAATATGGACAAAACCTAGAACAATCCAATCGAGTAAACAGTGCATAGAGTAAAAACTTCCCTGCTTCCACACTACCCATGGTGTGCCTTCTCCCTGCCTTCAATCAGTGGGGGGAACCCGCTGCCCCCAGTCGCAGCGCTGGTATTGCCATGGTAACCATGTTAGAGGTTTAGGGAAGTGAGTAATCTAATCTTTCCACTTTGTGGTATAGCGATAAGGCCTGCCACATCCAGCTCTCCCCTGTGTGTGTGTGTGTGTGTGTGTGTGTGTGTGTGTGTGTGTGGTGTACACGTGCGCACACACAGACACACATACACACACACAAAAACACAGACACAGACACACACGGACACAAACACACACAGACACAGACACACACACACACACACACACACACCGACGTAAAAGCTTCCCGGCTGATATGTCCCACTCTAATAGGCAGGTGAAAGCTAAGGGGCAGATATACCCCTGGCCCTCAGCCTCAATAAAGCTCGTGAAGTCTGATCTATAGGCCAGTCAATCCTTCCGTGCCAATACCATACCGGACCCCACGGGCTAACTGGTATGCGGGGGGGGGGGGGGGGGGGCACTCGGCTGGTTTCTCAACGCCAAGTCCAACCGCACACAGCCGTAGTACTGCTGCCCGTGTCGTTCGGTTTACGCTTTTTTTTTTTTCCCCTCACGTTTCCACGATTTATTCATAGAAGGAACAGAGCATCCGCAAGAATGATCAAGCAAATGTTCTGTATCAAAAACCCATTTGTCGCAGCGCTGCTGTGGACTACAATTATTTAATTTGCAAACAACCAGAATAATGTGTCTGTGAACCTAAACACGTAGTTTAGTGATGTGGAGAACGGACATGGATACCGGTATAATCTAGACTCTAGGTTGTAATCCGGACTAATGATATGATAATGCAAACCTTGTGATACAATGAGGTTGTAAACCAGACTGAGAGGGCTGATGTTGTTATCCAGATGAATGATGTCGATGATAATGATGTCATCTAGAATGAGAAGGATTATGTCATGTAAATTGACTGCTTACATGTTTATGCTGTAATCATTAGGAGGAGGATAGATTAATGTTGTAATCTAGAGGAGGAAGGATAATATAAGGAATCTAAATGGAGATAATACCACCAAGATTTAGTGATTTAGGACACACCTTTATCCAAAGTGAATTCAGACACAGACAGAGAGCAGGTAAGGGTCGTAGGCATCTTGCTCAAGGCTGCAGACATTGGGTATGGAACCCAGTACCTTCCGGTTTGGAGAAGTACAGGCTAGCCAGTACACTAGCCTGGATAATGGCGTAATCCAGATGGACAATGATAGATAGCAATTCAGAAAATTAGATGAAAGCAATGTCCTGAAAACAACTCAACATGGTTTGTCTATCTCTACAGCTACCTCCTCAGCGCTCTCTCTCTCTCTCTTTCTCTCCCACTATCTCTCCCTATCTCTCTCCCTCCCTCTCCCTCTCTCCCCCTCGCGTTCTCTCCCTCATCCTCTCTCTCGCACGCTCTCCGCCTATGTCTCTCTCTCTCACTCGCTCCTTATCTATCTCTGTCTGGAGACGCTCTCTATCTCTGTATTTCGCCTTACTCCCCCTCTCCTTGTCTCACGCGGTCTCTGCCTTTTTTCTATCTACTCTCCACAGGACCTTGTCCAATCAAAATCCCCCGGAATGGTTATTAAAATTGCCTTCGCCATCGCTGATGAAATGTAAATCTGCCTGCTAACACAGTCTCAGATGTGAGATCTACAATCTGGATGTATGTGTGTGTGTGTGTGTGTGTGTGTGTGTGTGTGTGTGTGTGTGTGTGTGTGTGTGTGTGTGTGTGTGCGTGTGTGTGTGTGTGTGTGTGTGCGTGTGCAGGTGTGTGCAGGTTTATCTTGTGTGCAAGGTTCCATCAGCAAGATTTGATGAGATGATCAGGGTGTGGGGTAGGCTGACGGTAGTGTAAGGGAGAGGTGATGGAGGGTGGTGTAAGGAAGAGGTAGTGGAGGCAGTGGTGGGTGGAGTTAGGGAGAGGTGATGGGGGCAGTGGTGGATAATGTTAGGGAGAGGTGATGGAGGTATCAGTGGATAGTGTTAGGGAGATGTGATAGAGGTAGTGGTGGGTGCAGTTAGGGAGTGGGGATGGAGATAGTGGTGGATAGTGTTTGGGTGAGGTGATGGAGGTAGTGATGGGTGATGTAAGGGAGAGGTGATGGAGGTGGTGGACGGTACGGGGGGCGTGTAGCAGACAGGATTGAATCAGTGATGGGGATCTGAGTGGCAGAAGGCAGGCATGCGTCGGAGGAATCAGGTGGGGTCGCCTGGACTGGGTCTGTGTGTGTGTGTGTGTGTGTGTGTGTGTCTGTGCGTGTGTGTGTGTCTGTGCGTGTGTGTGCGTGTGTGTGTGGGTGTGTCTGTGTGTGTGTGTGTGTGTGTGTGTGTGTGTGTGTGTCTGTGCGTGTGTGTGTGTGTGTGTGTGTGTGTGTGGGTGTGTGTGTGTGTGTGTGTGTGTGTCTGTGTCTGTGTGTGTGCGTGTGCGTGTGCGTGTGCGTGTCTGTGTCTGTGTCTGTGTGTGTGTGTGTGTGTGTGTGTGTCTGTGTCTGTGTCTGTGTCTGTGTGTGTGTGTGTGTGTGTATTCTTGTGTCTGTGTGTGTGTGTGTCTGTGCGTGTGTGTGCGTGTGTGTGTGTGTGTGTGTGTGTGTGTGTGTGTGTGCGTGTGTGCGTGTGCGTGTGCGTGTGCGTGTGCGTGTGTGTGTGTGTGTGTGTGTGTGCGTGTGTAGGCTGATGGCTGATGAGAATTGCAGGGGTCACCACTGGGCCATCTACTCCTCCCCATCAGATATCTTATTATTAGATGTTTTTGTCGTCCTGCGGAAAAAGGAAGAAAAAAAAAGACCTAAAAAGGAATAGGGTCTGAGGTGGGAGGCGGGCAGAGCTGAAGAGGAAGAGGACGGTGGCTGGAGGAGGAAGATGATCATTATCAGCAGAGGAACCGGGCTTAGCGAACGGGAACATCCAAGCCACGTAGACAAGAAAGGACAAAAACACATATAAATAGTCATGTGTGTGTGTGTGTGTCTGATGTATCTCCCTATGAATGTATGTCTGTGGGTGCCTGCATGTATTCTTGTGTGTATATATGCAGTATGTTTGTGTGTGTGTGTGTGTGTGTGTGTGTCTGTGTGTATATGTGTGAGTGGATGGCGAGGTTGCAGGCTGGTTAAGGCTTATCTCTGGACTGTGAGCATCACCTGCTGGGACCCTCAGCCGTCCATCTGCCCGGGGCCGGCGGAGCCTCACCTGGGAGGCAGGGCAGGATGTAAATACCGTGTCAAAAGGCGATGTAAAGACTGTCAATCATACCATCGCCGCGGTTGAAATAAGAGCGTCGTTAAAAGTCTCAGATCTCTTGGTTCAGCGGCGGCAGCTTCCCACGGAGCAGATGTATTCATAGCTAATTTATGGATTCCATATGCAGTCTTACATTGGTAGAATATCAACCTGAATATATATATATATATATATATATATATATATATATATATATATATATATATATATATATATATATATTTCATTTTGTCTAAATAAACCACCGAAAAAGTTAAATAATTCACCGCCGCCGCAAATTAATTCCTAAGTGTTTTGGCTCTATTTAAGCACGTCGGCGACATTATGTAAGGCGAGAAAGCAACATTTGTCACACAACCAATGGAATGCGACCGACAATGCATATTTTTAGCATGACAGGCCTACCGTTCAGATTATGTGATTAGCTTTATCTTCCAAACATGGCAAACATGATTACTTTCATCATGTTCCTGCTGGTTAATTATCCATGGCGTGTTCCATAGCATTTGTTTTTAAATCATGTATTCCTGGAGCCTTTTCTGAAGCTACTGAGCATTTTTTTTTGTTGTTGTTGCATTATTATTACTGTTCACAGTAAAAACTGATTTTTTTTATTTTTGTTTAAATTCGCCGTGAAACATTTTCATCGCACAAAGATGCCTGATACACACACACACACCTGCCTCAGCCACCAATTACCAAAACACAACTTCTGATGTTGACGTTTCAATAGTTATCTTTATGTTTAGCAAAGTTCTGAACAAAAACAAAGTGATGTTCAGAAAGCAATGAATACATAGGGATTCATCATTGCTTGTGAATAACTAACAACTAACAAATATCAATACTATATACATCTATATATATGCACATACATATACATACAGTATATGTGTCTCAGCGTGAGACCAAATGCAGGAATAACAAACAGAATACATAATCAACACAGCTCCTTTTTCAAAAGACAAAATGTGATTCATAAAGGAACCTTTTCAAGCCTTCAGAATTAGCATAAAACGCAGATTAGCATAAAGAGGGAAGCCTCCTGCTGTGCTCCTTCCTACGCCTCCCTCCCTTCCCCGCTTGGGTCTCGGAAGACGCCGCCGCGATCCCTGACAAACTTCGTATCGTACATCTCTCCCACTTAACCCCTGGCTCGGCCCCCTCAGATCGGTGTGTGTGTGTGTGTCATCGACGGTTTCAATCACTTTGGCTGCTCCCACGGGACTCGGGAGCGCGCTGAGTTCCACATGTAAACATCTGAAGGTGGGTTTGTTTTGTGGATTTAAAGACTGTCCCCGGAGCTACTGGGCTCCCGGTCCCAGGAGCTACTGTGCAGGCACGGAAGCTCCGCGCTTGTGTACTTAGCGTGTTGGTTTGTGCGTGTGTGTGTGTGTGTGTGTGTGTCCGTGGTTGGGTGTGTGTGGGTGTGTGGGTGTGATTTTATTATTATTATGAGTGCGTGTGCTGTTTTGGGAATGCCCAGTGTGCTTTGCAGTTTGTTTACATCACATACAAAAAAAAAAGTGTGTTTCTCTGCTTACTTACTTAATCTCTACATAATGTGGAAGAAACTAGTTTGGTGCTTCTTGGGTTGAAAGAGATTCAGTGCAAACACATGTTTTTCTTTAAATATTCTCTGATTAGATTATCAAACGCTTATGTTTATTTTAGCGTCTTGCCTAGATGGATACACCCAGAAGTTATGGTGATATAGTACACAAGGACTCTTTCACATAAGTGTTTGTAGTGGGAAATGACATGGTTGTCTTACAGAACCGTGAAAACACAAAAGGATTTTAGATAGTGTACTGATAAGCATTGCAAATACATGTGCACTCAAAAATGTGAATACAGGCAATTTATATGACAATGTACTTGCTTACTCATTAAACAGTTTAGAAACACAATTTGTCGGTTAATACAAATCCAGTGGATTAATCAAAACGGCCGGTACGAACTGAACTTACTGAATGGAAACGAAGGACAGAACAGAAATAACCGAAATGTTCATTCAGTCAAACCTAATTGTTTTAAAATGAAGTTCAACGGCCAAAGCAAAGCTGAACAGACATTATATTAACTCACATAAGTTCTGTGTCAGGAGAAAAAAAAACTGCTAAAATATTTGACCAAGGTAAAACGTATGTTCCTTATAAGGGCCCTATTTCCTGATGTGCTTAAGACAATATTTCCTGTGCGCACACATTTTTTTTGGCCAGTCATCACACTGTACCCAAATAATCTTAAGGTAGTAAAAGAGCTCTGCGTATTCTGTAAATTATGGATGACAAGGTTTTTCTTCAGGTTTTTTTCTTGAAGCGTTCACTTTGTGCAGGTTTATAAAGATCGATGTAAAAGTCACCTGGCATCTTCTCCACTCGGTTTGTTCTCTCTCATCTAGAATAAAAATTGACTCACAGTCCGTTAAAAGTAAAGTGTAGGTGTGTACATGGGAAATGAGAAATCCCGTCGTGCCGTTTTAGATCACTTGAAACTCAAAACACTGTGTGCAATTATTTCTCGGTGGACGTATTGTTTTCCCAAAGGTCCGTAGAACTGTCCTTTGTTGTTCTACGGACTGCGAGACCGGGACTCCAGTTGTTTGGAACTGGCGCCGTGTTTCAGCACTGAAGACATGATGAATTAGGTAGCGAAAACACGTATTGTTTGTGAGAGGGCTGGAGAACAGGATCAACCTCATAGCCAATAGTGCCTGCCCTCATGCTCTTGTATGTTGGACGTCTTGGCACTTTAGAATTGCTCTTTGTAACTTGGCACTGAGCCAGAGATATTGTATACTAGCAATGGTTACCTAGCAATTGGAATGCTTGAAACTTGATTCTGGTGACTTTCTTACTGTATGAGCAGCAATGAAGTGTTTCACCTTCTTCTGAAAAATGTACTTTTTGTAAGTCGCTTTGGATAAAAGAGTCTGCTACATGCCCTAAATGTAAATGTAAATATGGTGGCTGACAGATAACCTGGAAACCATTTGGCTTTCAAAGTGTGCTGGGTAGAATAAAAAACATTGTAGCTACAGGTGGTGCCCATTTATGCCATGAATATCCTCATTAAATATGACATAAAGCTGCTTTGTTTTCAGATTTTCTTTTCTAATGGACGGAGATTTGAGATTCTGATGTTGGTGAAATACTGCTGTGAAAACTATTAAACCAACATCTCTGGCAACTTCATCATCATCATCATCATCATCAAAACACCAAAGGCAATGTTTATATCCAAGAAAATATTCTCTAAAGGAACTCATGAAACGGAAATTGACTTTGTATCTTGCCAGCTCCTTTTCTCAGCAACAGAACCATTTTAGAGGATGGGTAACAAAATGATCGCGACCATGAATAATATTGATCACACGGTTCAGGCATCTTCCAAGTCAAATTCTGATCAATAAACGTCCGTTCCCAGACTCGCTTTCCTGCACTTGGATGTCCGGTTTGACTTTTCAACGTGAATCAAATGATAAAAGCTTTAACTGCGCCCACTTGAAACGACTGCTGCGCTTCTAGTGCTTTTAACAACGTGTAACAACTGTGTTTAGGAGTGCGTTATCTTACGTAACTCACACAACACGTTGTCCGCGACTCGTGATGGTCCTCATGCACCGATGGAGGAAACAACGTGCACAGCTCTTCGGAGATGCGTTGGGAACTCGAGCGTTGGGTTTCATGGAGCAGAAGTTTGTGCACCGAGGCCGTGCTCCAAGCTGCCTGGCTGTCCCCAGGGGCACTGAGGTGTGTGTGTCTGGAAGGGGCCCTTAAAGGGCCACGCTGGAGCCTGCCCACAGATTAAGATCTCATTTGGGTTGGAACATTTATGGAAACTACGGCAACAACAACTCAACAATTCCTGGGACTCTATATGTGCGTTTAACGTTTATCAGCAACTGTAAGTGCGAGGCTGTCAGTAATAAGGGTCACAACACAGAGGGAAATAAGTTGTGTTCTTTTAAGTGGTTAGGAAAGTAAGCGAGCCGTACTTAGACCTATCAGGTGCTTCAATTAACTTGATTGACAGGGTGAATTTCAGCCAACAACAGGCAGGCTTAAATTAGTTCTGCCCTACCGCGTGTGTAAGGATATCTCAAAGGAGGTGAAACTAAGAGAGACGAAAACCGAGCCTTGTGAAGTTACAGCAATTAAAAAGGTTTTATTTATTTAATCATAATCACTCACCGCATTCCTGGTGAGTCTGAATGTTGGATGTTTTAAACAATATAAATTATTGCTAATAGCGCATCCAAGCCAATGCCGCCGTTAATTACGCTTTTGCTACATGTTTAGATTAAAGACCAAAGACTGTGTGGTGCAGCAATTCTGAAAGAAAAAAAAAACATATTTGCCTGTTGCAGCTGTTCGTTGTTCACCATTTATTCGGCAGTGCTGCGTAATGGTTTGGGCGTTAAGTCCCTCTTCACCCGGTGTGTGCTAATGTAACCCAACATAATTCATTCATTGGTGTAATTGCCTCATGGTGGCTTGCAATCACCTTTTTTTAAAACAATGCATTGCGTTCGTCTTTTCATAGGAATTTAATTAGCGTTTGAATAATGTTCTCGTGCCATTTTGTCTCTGCTTTTCTATATGTGATGTGTGCAACTCATTAAGAGGACACTGAAGGAACACTTGAACGAGTGTCGTAATGAAGCATTTCTTTAGATTTCTGTTTCGTATTCGTCTTCTGATTGCTGGTTTCACAAGCATCACTGGAATTCCTTGGATATTCAGAATCGTGTTCTATGTAGTGATGCGTGAACTGGAGAAAATGAAAGTCGGTCCATTTACCTGTCGCTTTTATCCAAAGCGACTTACTGTAAATATTTTCAGATTTTCCCTTCATTGAGAAGCAGTCGCTGTTTGATTGTAATAAAGGCCATCAGGTTGACTGCAGACACGCTGGGTATCTGAAGCCTGTTGAATGGGAGTGGAACACCATGAGACCATTCCGCGTCAACGCAACTACAATGTCCTTGACCAACTCCTCCCGAACCCCACCCATATTCAGTCCAGTAGAAGACCCCCTGAGCCACCATTTGTCCTCACTCCACCCTTTAATCTCTTGCATCCCCCCTTCCCACCCACCTCCTCACCTCCACCCTGCATGCCGTCACCACCCCACCTCCTGCTCTCCTCAACCCTGGCCCAGCTACTCCTCTGTTCCACAGCAGAGGATTAGCGATTAGTGACTAATGCCAACTCCCACAACCACCACCACCACCACCACCACCACCACCACCACTACTCCGACCACCATCCACCTGCGCCATTACCACGCTTGGCTCCTCCGCACCGCTCAACCCACCACCACCACCTCCTCCATCACGGCCGACCAGAGATCCGCTCCGGCGGTGCTGAGGCATGAGATTGGGCCCTCCGGGGGGTTTTTTGGATGGTGCTGGTAGTGCTGGTGGGGGTGGCAGGATTTAGACATACCCAGGTGGGCTGTCGCCTATAGCCGGAATGGAGAGTGACTGCGAGGGAGGGAGGGCTGGGGGGGGGGGGGGGGGGGGGGGGGGCTGGGGCATGTGTGTGTGTGCGGTAGTGGGGGAGTCGTTTCATTCTGCTGGCGGCGCAGAACCGAGTGTGAGGTTGAGGGGACAGCACAGACGGCGCGGCGCGGTTGCCAAGATCAGCCCGCCGTGGTGGTGGTGGTGGCGGTGGCGGTGGCGGTGGCGGTGGCGGGGACGGGACCGGGAGAGATGCGCGCGCATGCATGGCGACGAGGAGCACGCGCACGTGGTGACGAGGAGCACACGCACGTGTGGCGATGAGGAGCGTGCACGTGTGGCGATGGGACCCCCTTGCTGGGAGGGAGACGTACGCAAGGCTGGGTCGGTGCGGCGGCGGTCGACTTCTGTCTCCGGCGTTAAAACCCCAGAGCCTGGAGGTCAGCCGTCAAGACGGTGCTTTAGCGCCCGCGGGGCTGACGCAGAGCGGTCGCTGGTTCTGATTCCCTGCTCCGCTCCCGACAGGGGCTCGCCGAGCAGGGGAGGCGCTGGGCTGTTTGACTTCCTGCTTCCAGAGACGCTGCGGGTTCGATCTCTGGAACGTCTGCGGTCTTACCTGTAAGCGTCCTTGAGCAAAGACGTCTGGACTCCCCGGTGGCCCCTTAACGAACGTGTCTGTGTTCGATGTCGGTGGCTCCGGATCAAAGTCTTTTAATCGACAAAATTGCAGATACGAACCGGAGGACTTAGCGATGCTAGTTTGCACGGCGTGAGATTTAAGATAATGTGTTTTCCCCCGACAACTCCAGCATTTAAGTAATCTATCGCTGCGTACCGACCCGAAAATTAGCCAGTGTGCGCTGTGAAAAAATTGATATGTGAAGCGTTTCTAAATGACCTCATCAGGACACAGAATGGCGAGGGAAAAAGGCAGCCAAGGCATGTGGTTGAGATGGCAACCACCTGGATGACAGCCCGCCATATGTAACCCAGCGAAACGCTTATTGTTAATGTTGAAGAACCACATCATGTCAAAGCAAATTCAGCTGGTTTACCTTTCATCGTTTTTTGGCAGACGGACAGAGAGACACACAGCAAACAGACGCACGTTCTCCCCTCCCCGCCCCCTCACTGTCTGTGGCAATATGGGCAGGCAGACGTGACAGACAGACATATGGATGGACAGACCGGCGGTCTAACAGACAGGCAGATGTACCGTCAGACATTGGACAGACGAAAAAAACGCCACCGGGCAGAAGAAGACACAGACAGACGGACTGTACTGCACACAGCCTCTCCTTGCTGTGGCGAGGCCTGTGCACCACACATGCACTGTGTGTGTCCTGTATGTGTCCTGAAAGCCCAGCCATGCAGCAATGCAAGCCCCCCCCCCCCCCCCCCCACCCCCCCCCCCCCCGTGAGTGTGTGCATCTATGTCTGTGTGTGTGCATGTGGGTTTGTGTGAGGGAGAGAGAGAAAAACAGAAAGAGAGAGAAAGAGAGAGAGAGAGAGAGAGATAGAAACCCACTTGATGAGACTCCATGCGAGACCGTCTCAGAGGGATGCTAAGAAAGAGACGGAGAGAGCGCAAGATAACAAGTAAAGGTTTGCTGTTCCTTCCCAGTTAATTTCAATACACCACCCCGATACACACGCACACACACACACACACACACACACACACACACATACGCACAGACGCACGCACACACACAGACGCACAGAGGGTCTCGCAGAGTAAATACATCTTAGGCGAGGGGGACCCTAGCTGCTAGCAGAAGCGTTAGGACGGAAATTAATTGCATTTCCAACGCGCGCCACTGATGCAAGATATGTATGAGGAAAGGACGCCTTTTGGTCGCCTGTTGTGTCGGCCGTGCGGGGATGGAGCTACAATGGAGAGAGCGAGAGAGAGAGAGAGGAGAGAGAGAGAGAGAGAGAGAGAGAGAGAGAGAGACCGAGAAGAAGGAGAATGACTTTCTGTGGTTTTGAAGCTCTAGTGAAGCTGTCATATGTTATTTAAGTTAAGCGGACGTGAGCGCGAGCAGATGACAAAGCCATGAATGATTCAGTGGCGTTGATAAAAATAGATTGTCTGTTCGCCAGTGCGCCGCTGTTGGGGAGCTGTGTGCCAGCAACCATTTTAATATCACACTGCATTAGCAGAACCACAATTAAAACGCGGACCGCCGTCCTGAGCGGGGGGGGGGGGGGGGGGGGGGTCGGGGGTGGCGGGTGGGGGTCACGGTTTAGAGTCTTCTCTTTCATTTTTTTTCCTTGTCCCCCAAAAACGAATGTTCCATTTAGCCCCCGCATACATAGATGTATTTAGAAAGGTTTAAAAAACTGTTGAATATTTAATTGTGTCATTGAAAAACATACATGCGGCAGACTTTTGCCCCTGGGCTGGGGTGGTATCGGGTAGCTAATTTGGATGTAATATCAGACTAATTGCATTCCTCCGACGTCTTCATTTCGGAGCAGTGTGGGCCGAAGACGAGCTAAATATGGCCAGATATGCTACGTTGTCTCCTCGATCCCTTTGGGTTCAT
>JAXIVH010000010.1:13016003-13023503 GCA_036785325.1 Urophycis tenuis | reverse complement strand
TTATGATACTATAATTTTTTTGAATGAGATATTCAGTGGACTGTCCACTATGTGTGTCCTGAATGTTCCCTACTGATCTAATTCACTCTGCAATATTCTACCATGGACTCTGGTTAAACAGCAAGCACTTAAACACTGTTGAGAGACCACAATTGGCAGGAAGCTTCAACCAACAAAAGTAGCAATAAAGTCGTCCTTTTATTTCTTTGTACTGTCCCATTGAATTCTGGGAAGAGTATTCTTTCCTCATATTTCCACATGTGGGAATGTGGAAATATGGTGTGCATCATGTGCTTCCAACCTTTCATCGCGCTCCATTTTGTTGATATAAATATCATTAGAGGAATGCCGCCATCTTGGCTCACAGCTCAACACGGCACCTTGATCAGCATTTAGCCGGAGATTCATCAGTCTCTCATCAGGGACGCTTGAGCACTGGCTGTTCATGGCTGGGGATGTGTGTGTACTTGTGTGCACACACATCCACATATGTATATGTGTGTGGGTGTTTGTGTGTCTGTCATTCAGTGTGTGTGTGTGTGTGTGTGTGTGTGTGTTTATGTTTATGTGCACGCATCCAGACATGTGTACGGGTGCATGTCTGTGTACAATGCTGCAGGTGTGTCTATGCGTGCATGTTTTCAATGAGTGTGTGTGTGTGTGTGTGTGTGTGTGTGTGTGTGTGTGTGTGTGTGTGTGTGTGTGTGTGTGTGTGTGTGTGTATGTGTGTGTGGGTACATGTATTGTTTGTGTGTGTCTGTTTGTGTATGTGTTTGCCTGTGTGTGTGTGTGCCTGTATATGTGTGTATGTGTGTGTGTGCCTGTATATGTGTGTATGTGTGTGTGTGTGTGTGTGTGTGTGTGTGTGTGTGTGTGTGTGTGTGTGTGTGTGTGTGTGTGTGTGTGACTGTGTGTGAGTCCCTATGCAGATGATGCAGTTAGTGAGCTCAGTCCTCTCTAGCAGGGCTGGGGGCCGGGGAGGTAGGGGAGGTGGATCAGGAGCGAGAATAATGACAGATTCATAATTATAGCCGAGAGCAGAGGCCTGTGGAGGGCTGCCTGCGAAGATGATCTGCTGAGCAGCCCCGCCAGCTCCATGGGGTCGCGGGCATGCTCCCACACACTGAGGGCCACGTGCACGCTCCCGCACGCTGAGGTCCACGTGCACGCTCCCGCACACTGAGGTCCACGTGCACGCTCCCTTACGCTGAGGTCCACGTGCACGCTCCCTTACGCTGAGGGCCACGTGCACGCTCCCGCACGCTGAGGTCTACGTGCACACGCTGAGGTCCACGTGCACGCTCCAGCACGCTGAGGGCCACGTGCACGCTCCAGCACGCTGAGGGCCACGTGCACGCTCCCGCACGCTGAGGTCTACGTGCACACGCTGAGGGCCACGTGCACGCTCCAGCACGCTGAGGGCCACGTGCACGCTCCCGCACGCTGAGGTCTACGTGCACACGCTGAGGTCCACGTGCACGCTCCCCGCACGCTGAGGTCTACGTGCACACGCTGAGGTACACGTGCACGCTCCAGCATGCTGAGGGCCACGTGCATGCTCCCTCACACTGAGGTTCATGTACATGGCGCATACTTTAGCTCAGGCTATACTGCTGTCGTTCAGGCAGAAGGAAAGACGCCAGCAGCTGTGCATGGAAACATTCCCCCCCCCCCCCCCCCCCCCACAAACACACACACACACACACCCATCCCAAACACTGATATACACACTATATCTTTCTCTTTCACGCGCACACACGCACACACACACACACACACATAGAAAGTGTCAGGCACGTCATAATTTCCTAAAAGAAATTATAGAGCCACTGCAATGTGCGCAGTTAATTTAGCAGAGCTTAAAAACACCCAGTAAGCTCCTGAATCACGAGCAAATGAACGTATTTCAGGACGTCCTGCACTAACTATGAATTCAGTCAGCAAAGTGTCACAGCGTGCATTTCCAGGGAGTTTTATGTCTCGCGGTGGGAGAGATAAATTAAGCCACTTTCTGCAGTTCTCCAAATTAAATTCTTTTGCTCAAATCAAAACCGGAGGTCCCCGATGAATGACCTTCAAATCGCCTAAGCGCTCCCCATGAACGACTCATTAGCACAGCGGCCCGCGTGCGGCCCGGCCACAGGCGGCAGTCAGAGGAGCGAGAGGCGCGCTGCGCTCATCACTGGCCTTCGGCCTGGGGGCAGGGGGTGGGGGGTGGTGGGGGGGGGGGGCTCTCTGCTATTGTTGACCGGACGAATGAATGAATGACCGCCGGGCTTCCATTGAAGTCACATGAGAAGCGTCAGAAATGGACGAGCGGCGGGGGTTCATTCCGCGCCGAGTGTCCGGGGCGTCAATGGCGGCCATTGTTCCGCCACGGGAGCCGCGCTGACCTTTTTTTTTTTTACGGAATTTACGAGAGAGAGAGAGAGAAAAAAAAAAAAAAAACGGAACTCGTTCAAACGCAGTGAGAACGAGGCCCCAGGGTGTGGTCACGGGGGGGGGGGGGGGGGGGGGGGGGGGCTGCCCTGCTCAGGCTTTGAACAGCTGGCAACCAAGCAGACGCAGTGCACAGATGAATACGCGGGGCGTAGTGTCAAGACAAAACTAACCAGGTTTAAAGTGAGGCGTCGTGCATCTCCTGGAGGTCTCAACGCACGCAGCTTCCCCACCACGTTGTCCCAGCGGCAGACGGCCAGGATGAATTGTACATCCTCATCCTCATCCCCATCCATACAGTACATACTGTACATACATACATGCATACACGCATGCACACACACACACACACATGCACACACACATGCACACACACACACACACACACACACACACATATGCACGCACACACACACACACACACATACATACATATATACATACATACATACATACATACATACATACATACATACATACATACATACTGTATATACATACATACATACATGCATACATACATACATACAGTAAATACATGCATGCGTGTGTGGATATTCCAAATCCGAAGGTTAAAATCCACCCAGGACGAGTTAAACTGAATACATAGCAGGGATGGCTCGGAAACAGTGGGTTGACCTTTCTGGACCTATAAGTAGTTCCCCATGAATACTAATACTGTCAAATATAGATCTCAGCGCTTCCATCCGTTCTAGTCTCCATCCACTGGTTCCAAATCACCCTGGTAATCCTCTTAAGACTTTAAATCAAGCTCCAGTCAGTATGACCGAGAAACATTAACAAAATTAAATCAGTGAATGTATCACTATATAAATCGAGACGTTGCTATCGGGATGAAGCAAACGCAGACTCCACAACAAATTATCTTCTCCCATGTTGATGATTTACTCTCACCCCCCCACCCCAGGTGTGTTTGCAACATCGACTGTTCACACACCAACTTCAACCCGGTGTGCGCGTCAGACGGGCGTTCCTATGACAACCCCTGTCAGGTGAAGGAGGCCTCGTGTCAGAAGCAGGAGCGCATCGAGGTGAAGCACCTGGGCCACTGTCAAGGTGAGGCACGCACTCACACACACACACACACACACACACACACACACACACACACACGCACGCATGCACACACACACAAACACGCACACACGCACGCACACACACACACAGTAAACGTACTGACATACACAAGAATACACACACACATACTGTATATTAAACCTAGTGACATACATAAGAAGACACATACACACACACACACACAAAGCTTACTGGCATACACAAGAATACATACACCAGAACCACACACACACACATAAACTGATATAAAAAAGAATGCAAACAGTTGGGGAAAAACTGCTCAAACTCTTTCACACGCACATACATATTTATATATACAAAGTACATCAAAATGAAATGATTTTTTTTTTTGGTTTGTTTTTCTTTATCACAAGTTAAGTACCTTAGGATTAATGAAAAGTGTGAGATACAAAATAGCATCATGATTGTTAATATTATTATTTCGAAGTGTAGAGAAATTAAGAAATACAAACACCAAACTGTGATTGCGTGTATTTCCTGACGGTGATAGAAACCGCGACTGCGATTGGGTACATTTATACAATCTGGATGTTATTTGCCCTCTTACTCATAATTTCGGAATTACATTCAAACACTGTAAAAGCATAATCCTCAAGCGCGCAAAGACTCACAAAGGCAGATTTATTATATTGATATTAAGAGTTTATCCGAGGACTAAGGCCTCCTTTCTTTGGCGTGCTCCAAATGTTTTCCAGGCGAGGTGAAGGTAGGAGGCGATTCAATTATCATTCATGGCTGAGCCGCCTGAGCGCCTGTATCTTGTACATTAGTTTATTAGATCTCGTGTGGGCCTCGCGGGTCGCATTCCTGCTATTTTTAACTGACTGTTCGTCAGTGTGTGTGTGTGTGTGTGTGTGCATGTGAGTGTGTGTGTGTGTCGGGGGGGGGGGGGGGGGGGGGGGGGGGGGGGGCCTGACGTCTGGCCCTGCCTCTCTCTCTCTCACATGACTGCCGTTTGGTGAAGAGACCTCTGTGTGTCGCGGGAGGAAGCGTGTGGTTCAGCGGGAGAATGTTAATGACCGGCCTCTGTAACATCTGGCGTGGCGATGAATCGAGCCTCCGGTGACCTCCGATTGTCACCAATACAACACAACCTGACCCAGAGAGAGAGAGAGAGAGAGAGAGAGAGAGAGAGAGAGAGAGAGAGCCCACCCTCATCCTCACCCCCCCATTGTGCATCCTGTGTCACGGACCCCTGTTATTACGCATGATACCACAATGTTGTTGTGTCCTTGATCCCGATCGGTCAATTATGTGGTCGATGAGGGTTGTGCATTATTTTTCAATACCGGGACACCCTGACTCTTGCCGGTCCCGCATCACCGAATCCAGCATGAGAAACAACAGTGGAGCGGCGCCGTCGACCAGATGTTCCCTGTACAACGCAGAGCATCACGGTGAACGCACTGCACAGGAATATGTGTAGTAGTAGTAGTAGAATAAACGACGCACACACCACGCTTGTGTGTGAGTGTGTGTGTGTGTGTGTGTGTGTGTGTGTGTGTGTGTGTGCGTGTGTGCGTGTGTGTGTGCGTGTGTGTGTGTGTCTGTGTGTGTGTGAGCGCGCGTGTGTGTGTGTGTGTGTGAGCATGTGTGTGTGTGTTGAGCGTGTGTGTGAGCGTGTGTGTGAGCGTGTGTGTGTGTGGTGTGTGTGTGTGTGTGTGTGTGTGTGTGTCTGTCTGTATGTGTGTGTGTGTGTGTGTGTGTGTGTGTGTGTGTGTGTGTGTGTGTGTGTGTGTCTGTATCCAAGTGTGTGTCTGAACTAAGCAACGTATCGTCTACAACTTCTAAACGCGGGTAGGCGTTTCGTTTACTCTGCGCTACTTCTTATCCTCTGGTAAAGTTTGCCGCAGGGCGTCGCAATCAGGGCGTCACGATCTGTCAATTTGTTCAAACAAAAGCTCGTTTCCCTTGTTAAACACTTTGTAGCGGCGTTTTGCACGCTGAGCGTGATATGGGTAAGGTGTGATTGATTGAAGTATGTCAGAACGGCCCTGGCTGTGAGCTTTTTGGTGCCACCGTGCATAACGATGTATACTATACGGTTGTGTTTGTTTGTTTGTGTGCGTGTGTGTGTGTGTGTGTGTGTGTGTAGTTCTCGTCTGTGGGTTTCTTTCAGCGCGTGGCATGCGTTGCCCTGTTGCTTCTTAGTGCCAGATGCTCGCGTGTTAGTCTCCTTGTTAGCTAATTCACGTCAACGCAAAACAACACTATCTACTTACTTTGATTTCCAGAGTTAGTGACACCCTCACACTCGCAATTCCTCCCCCCCCCCCAACCTCCATTTCTTTGTTTATTTGTATTTGTTATTTTTTACATCAGAGACAATGGCAGAGGGAAGTGCTATAGTTTCCCGGTTTGAAATAAACCAGACAAACGTAAGCCGGCTTTGAATGGCAGATTTGAAATGACACGGTTTTGTTTGTCGAAACCCTTTTTTTTTTGGGGGGGGGTTTGTTTATTTGCCTGGTTGTTTTCCAGGGTTGTGTTGTGTTGACCCTCTGCGCTCCACTCATCATTCTCTGTCAATTCAAAATATTGACCTGGCTGGCTGCCTGTTGCCCCAGGAATAGCATTTTGCAATTATCAGCTCTTTCACGACCGAAAGCGAGCGGTGTCGGATGTGGCCCCGCGAGGTGCTGCCGGTGTGTGCCGCCGCCACCAGGAACACCTCAGTGACACACGTCACCGTGTCTCGGGGTGGCCTGGGGTCAACAACTGGCCTGTGTTTTGCATTGGGGGCGGGTGAATTGCTGTAATGCATTGAAATGAAACACTGGGCTCCTTTATTTGGTCTGTAGGATCAGGCTGATGCCAAGATCCGATATGAACATTACACCATAGAACTTTTTTTTTTTGTTTTTTATCAGCAGTGTGGTTGTTATTACTGATTATTACTGATATGACTACTCGATCGCTATTTACTCCATATCATGCGATGATGCCGGCCTCGTTGCAGGTCACTGATCAAAACCCCGAAAAAAGAGTGGCGCTCAAACGGGCTGAGGTTCCGTCAAAGTGTTGAGTTGGAGATACCAGAGTTCACTTTTTTGATAGCTTTTCATATCTGCACACAGCACACAATGAACTGTGCGCCAGACTGCACAGAATCTTATTAAGGGTTTTTTTTTCTGTGAGAATCGAATCCGCGTGCATGTTTCTCATCCTGATATTACAGCGAGGTTGCAGAGCCTGACCGTCGCGGAGCCTGATACCCATGATGCATTTTGGTGCGTTGGGCCTCGGAAGGTTCTGGGTGGGGGGGGGGGAACGCAGGAGAACAACATCATCTCTGGTGATGCAAACAGCCCAGCCCAGTGGGTGAATGAACACAACTGCCATCGCTGTTTGACCGCATGCGTGTGGACGTGCTGTGTGTTTGTCTTGTGCAGTGATCTCTCCCGGGAACAAGGCTGGAGACGGTCACTACGCTCGGACAGACCTCACAGGTCAGTGTGCTGCCGCCTGGCACCGCCGCCCCCCCACAAGTGCATGCTGTGAGCCTGTGTTGTCCGTGTCTCCGAGCGTGTGCGTCAGCATGTTTGCATGTTGTCAGTCTGCGGGCGCGTGGGTGTCGGTGTGTTAGCGTGTTGTTGGCGCGTCAGCTGTGTGTGGTGAGTGTGTGTGTGTGTTGGCGAGTGTGTATCAGTGTTTGTGTGTGTGTGTGGTGTGTGTGTGTGTGTGTGTGTGTGTGTGTGTGTGTGTGTGTGTGTGTGTGTGTGTGTGTCTGTGTGTGTGTGTGTGTGTGTGTGTCCGGTGCGTGTTAGAGTGGGGGTATGTTTTAGTATGTTAGTCTATCAGTGTGTGTGCTAAGTCTGTTAGTGTGTGGTTTAGAGTGTGTTTAGTCTGTTGTGCTTGTGGGTTAGTGTGTGTTTAGTGTTGTAGTGTATCTTACCGCGTGGTAGTGTACGTTTGATGTGTTAATGTGCGGTTAGTCTGGTA
>JAXIVH010000010.1:13006003-13013503 GCA_036785325.1 Urophycis tenuis | reverse complement strand
CACACTATAGCCTACTAAAACAATACAAGCTTTCACACAAAGCTACGTACATAAAACTAATATTTGAGGACACACATATAACTGTTTGTATGCACTATGTGGCAAACTTCATGAATCCCACTGCCACCACACAAACACAGTTTCTCCCGAAACACACGTCGACTCTCGCTCTGTAGCCAATGCGCATTAACGCTAGAGGGGGAATGCAGTTACATGCATGAACCAGCAGGTGTCAGCAAATGACAAGGCTGTATATGTGCTATTTCTCAGTCTCCAGGCGGTGCCTCAGGATTGCCGCCGGCTGTTTGTGTCGACAGATTTGTATATAATGATGTTTATGGCAATTAATTTAAAAACATAACTTCAGAAAAAAACAACCCCGTCAACAAAAATCACCAAACACCAAGAAAACCATAACTTTGAATGCGGCTTACAGTGGAGAACACATCTAGGCCTATATCTATACAACATCTGAATCTATATCTTTAGACCAACTAACATTGGCACTTTATTATATTCCATGATACCTTTATTTTTACTCCTGTTTACTCTGTTTATTTTACTTTGATTTCCATTCCATGTTGGAACGGGCATCGTCCAAAACATGTCAATGTGCAGTACGACTTTAAGTGATGCTGCACAATAAAACGACTTGAAACGAAAAAAACGAAACATGAAAA
Organism: Urophycis tenuis; assembly: GCA_036785325.1. NCBI lineage: Eukaryota > Metazoa > Chordata > Actinopteri > Gadiformes > Phycidae > Urophycis > Urophycis tenuis. The sequence goes on along the minus strand of JAXIVH010000010.1, from coordinate 13,012,823 downwards.
CTCTGGTTAAGGTGTTTCCTCCGCCAGCCCAAAGACACAGTTTGATCCCCTGTATCTGTTGTCTGTGGGGCGTCCTTGAGCAAGAAGACCCCCCCCCGGACCCCAGGCTGATTGTCCCTCTCCTCTCTCCGAACAGGAAGTGCCCGCGGACCAATCGCATCAACCGTCAGAAGCAGAACAACGTGCACTACAGCACAGAGAACACCATGCGGGCCTCCACGCGGCTCATCTGACTGGACGGCCCGCACACGCACACGCACACACGGACACCAGACGCACACACACACGCACGCACACGCCACACGGACACGACCAGACACAAAGGGGAGGAGGTGGAAGAAGAATAAAGACCACCCTTTGCCCCCTCCCCCCCCGTCCCCCCGCCCCCCCTCTCCCCCCCCCCCCACCTGCCTTTCCTCTCCTCTGGGCCTTACGTGTACCCTCCCCGCCTCCCTCAAGTCAAGTCAACCCAGGAGGGGTATATTAGGAGTCCCCTCCCCTTATCTGAGTCCTCCCTCACACCCCCCCCCCCCCCTCTCTCTCTCTCTCCCTCTCTTTCCCTGAAGTTGGAACTTTCACATCAGAATGGGGGGAGGGGTGTGGGGGGGTGGGGCGGAGCTCGGCAGTGGCTGACCTCACACGCAGATGACATCATCAACGGTCACCGAAGTGGTTTGGACTTGGATCGACGGATGGGTTCCCCAGCACCTTTTAGACTCCCCCCCCCCCCCCCCCCCCTCAGCCCCACCCCGCCGCCCTCATCCCCACCCAACTCACCCCACCCACTCTCCCAGGGCTTCCAGAAATACTGAACTATGGGATCCTGGGAAGGGAGGGGCGTTGGGGAGAGGAGGGGGGGAGGATTCTGAATTAGATAAGCGTGTTTTCAATGTGTGTGTGTGTGTGTGTGTGGGGGGGGGGGGGGGGGGGGGGGGGGGTGTGCGTGTGTGTGTGTGCGTGCGTGCTTGAGAGAGAGTGAGTCAGTGTCTTTGTGTGTGTGCGAGTGTGTGTGTGCGTGCGTGTGTGTACAGGTATGCAAGTGTAGCGTCAAAACGTGGTAAGTGTGGCTTACCAACTGTGTGTGTGTGTGTGTGTGTGTGTGTGTGTGTGTGAGGGGCATAGGGGTGTTAGAGTAGAAGCAGGTTGATTGTTCATTCATAGACGAGTGCTGACGCGTCCATTGAGTTAGTTCAAAGAGTGTGAGTGTGGGTGGGTGAATGAGTGAGTGAGTGTGAGTGTGTGTGTGTGTGTGTATGTGTGTGTGTGTGTGTGTGTGTGTGTGTGTGTGTGTGTGTGTGTGTGTGTGTGTGTGTGTCTGTGTGTGGATAAGATGGGGTGGGGGGGGGCCACACGTGATGCCTTGCACCTTGTGTTTAGAAGACCCTTGACGGGGGGCCCAGTGACGTTAGCCGGCCCCCCCTTAGAGCAAGAGGAGTGAACTATACTGGGTTCTATTTCCAATAGTTATTACGTTGTCTTGATGGGGTCTTTTTCTGTAAATGTAAATAAATAATTTATATCACGAAATGTAAAAGTCTGTGTCTTGTCATTTTTTTTATTCCGATTTTTCCCGGAGGGCTTTGTGGTTAACGTGTGAAGACGTCCTCAATATGTGTTGTTGTTTCGCTCACTGGGTCGGATAAGTCTCCTTCTCATGCTCTGATACTCACCAGGTGCAGAGCCATGGTAAGTATTATGAGCACCACCTGTGTGTGTTAGGGATGGGCGATATGGCCTGAAATCCATATTGCGATATACATTGCAGTCTCTTGCGATAACGATACATATCACATTATGGAAATTATAATAGAACCATTCCAGAACAGGTTACATAGACCCTAAGGAATATAGTTATATACTTATATAGTGAATGGTCAGGCTGAGGAAAGGCTCCATGGTACGGCTCGACCACAGGTTCCGTTGTAGTGGCAAAGTATTTCAAGTCACACGGCTCTTTTTCAACCTTTTGGCGGAGCTCGGCATACAATTTTGCCATCTGTTTCTGTAAAGTATTTGCGGCTTGGCACCTCATATCGTGGATCAATAGCTCTGATCATGGCTTTAAAGCCGCGTCTCTCTACCATTGTGGGCTCTTCCTATTGTAAGGAGTAACTTTTGAAAATGAGTGAACTAAAGTCAACATACCTACAGATAAGAGATAAAGATTAAAAAAAGATGATACAAGTAGTAAAAATAGTAGTAATTCGTAAAATAGTAGTAAAAATAGTAGTAAAAGAAAATATTGCGATAGAGCATATTATTAAAACCTCTATCGTATGCCATTTGTTATCGTTTATATCGTATATCGTTTATATCGTGTATTACTAGTGTGTGTGTGTGTGTGTGTGTGTGTGTGTGTGTGTGTGTGTGTGTGTGTCCTACAGCTACAAAAAAAGAGTCTGTTTGTGTTGGGTATTGGATTCTGCCAAGGATGTGATTTTTTTTTTACAATGGTTCCTATGTCATGCTATCAATTCAATTCCTTGGTCTCTCGTCTTCGATTTAGCATTTGTTGTTTTTAACAAATGCTACTACAGCAGAACAGTATGAACAGCACGGTGTGACGATCCTGCATCTTGTCTGTTGGCCGTTCCTGTGTGTTTGCCTACCTGGTGCAGAGAGCCAGTGAATGGAGCAGAGAGGATGGGGCAGCTGATGTGGGGCATCTGTAGGTGAGGCCTACAGGTGTACCCAGTGCTACGAAACCAAGGCTCAATTTGGTTCTATAGCATACGGAAGACCAACGCGGATAATCGTTTAAAGTAATTTATTTAAAGTAAATTATAAGAAGTAGTCAGTGTATATGTAATGTCGAAAATAATAGTATAATGCAAGTCAGTCAAATGTTTAAACAAAAGCAAAAGTGACGCGTCTGGAAGTCGGAGTGAGTGGAACCCCGAGTTCCTGCCAGGCGGCCTCTTTATGTGCAGGTCAATCAAGTTGATAGAAAAACACCTGCACAACAGACAAAGCACAGCCCAACAGGAGGCAGTAACGGGCAAGCCCGTAACACCAGTCAGCCATGTTGTTTCTGTTCTCCCAGCTGGGCAGATTGGCTTTTGGTGCAGTTCCTCATGGGTTTGGTTCTGGTTCTATATTTGGTTTAATGTTTTGTTGACATCGTACAACATCCCCCAGCACACTTTCAATGTTATATGTTTCTATTATTTCTAATACACATAGGCCTATGAATGTATCCTCTCATGACGCATGGACTGTTGGGCTAGTTATGATCCATGAGCCTTGTGATTCTAATATGAAATACATTCGTTACATATTTTGACTTTACTCAAGCAATATTTTTGCTATGACAAAGCGTATTCATTCAAACAGATAGAGCCAGAAAATGTATCCACATTAGCATACATTCTATGGCCGATATTTTCTCTGACGCAAATAATTAGGTCAATGAAGACATCAGTTAAGTTGAAAAACTATATTATTCCACAAGATGGCGCTGTTACACTGAAATACATTACAGTTGCCACAGCGATATTTTTTAGACGCAATAATTAGCGACGTAGCCACATAATCTGTCGAAGCAGTCAATTGTCCTATGAACTTACGTCAATTTGAGGATTTATTACAGTCGGTATTTAAATGTGTGCTTTTTGATATAAGGAAACAGTTGTCGTGGCCGAGTGGTTAAGGCGATGGACTAGAAATCCATTGGGGTCTCCCCGCGCAGGTTCGAATCCTGCCGACAACGTCATCCGTTTTTTTCTCAGAATATTATTTTGCTATGAGCAAGGCCGCTTTAATGCACGGGCTTACCTGGGCTAAAGCCCAGGGGCCTCCGAAAAGGTTTGTTTTGTCAGGTTTTCTGTCAATCACTCTAATCGCACGATACGTGGCTGCTGATTGATCCACATGAGGAGTGACCCACGTGGCCCCATAGCCTATGGCCCGTGGGCTCACCTAGGCTCACCTATCAGAATGTCTGCAGTTAGTTTGGGGGGGGGTCGGGTGTCCGGTGTCCCTTTTTGATTGAGTGTCAGTAGGCTAAGCGGAAAATGTCGGGGCGGACGTTTGAGAGTGGTGCCCAAAAAAGAAAAAAAAAAAAGATAAAGACAAGGAGGAGTTGCGCGAAAAGGAGCTAACTAAAGAGTATCCCTAAGCTCACTGGATGTTTTAAACCAGCTGCTGCTGCTGACGATGGACCCACCAGCGGAGAAAGCCCGCTATGTCACACAAGAGGAGGAGCAGAGGAGGCTCACTAAACTCAGTAACGGAGAATGTGCGCCCAGAGAAGTGCTCTGTTATTCACCATCGGCGGGTAGTGTGTTTTGTTTTGCATGCAAAATATTTGGCGAGAACAAGGAAAAGTCAGCATTTGTTAGTGGGGGTTATTGTGACTGGAAACATGCTATACGATCATTAGATCGTATAGCAGAACATGAAAGCTGTGACATTCACAGAAAAGCCATGATCACTTACATCAATCGCTTACATTGTCATATCGTTTGAAATCATATTTTCACACATTTTGGTTTTATTATCACCATAAGTTGCTGTGTGTGGTTGTTAAATAAAGTGTCTTATTCAAGTGGGCTCAGTAACAACGTTATGGTGTTTTCTGGCTCAAAGAGGGAAAACTCACTGTTGTATGTCTCCAAAGAAAGTAATGCATTTTGTGATGTAGATTACCTAGATATTACACTTTTTTTTTTATTATTAAAATTTTAAAATGTGACCATAAATGGAGGGGATGGGGTGCCTACAAAACCCCACAGCCCCGGGCCTAACATTAGGTTAAGGCGGCCCTGGCTATGAACAACATAATTCCAAACTGTATTCCCACTGTATAGTATGCCAGACATATTATCAGTGGAGATGTGACTTGAATGCAAAGTTTACTTCCAGTCGGGATCACTGAAAGGGTCGCGCTTCTAGACTTGTAGAATTTCCCACGATGATCTTCAAAAAAAAGTTCACCAAAGAAACGGTGTGTTTGTTTGTGTATGTGAGAACATGTGTACACATGTGTGTGTGTGTGTGTGTGCATACCTGCGTGTATGTGTGTTTGCTTGTTCACGTATGTGTGTGTGTGTGTGCATACGTGCCTGCGTGTGTGTGTTTGCTTGTACACACATGTGTGGGTATGTGTTTGTCTGTGCATGCATGCATGCGTGTCTGTGTGTGTGTGTGTGCATACTTGCCTGTATGTGTGGTATGTGTGTGTGTGTGTGTGTGTGCATACGTGCCTGTATGTGTGGTATGTGTGTGTGTGTGTGTGTGTGTTTGCTTGTACACACATGTGTGGGTATGTGTTTGTGTGTGCACGCGTGCGTACGTGTGTGTATGTGCACATACGTGCCTGCGTGTGTGGTATGTGTGTGTGTGTGTGTGTGTCCTCTCCTGACGGTCTACAGGGCCGCGGTGGTCTAAAAGGTGCTTCCCGCCAGGCTACACGCCCAGCCAACATAATCCTGTCAGCTTCCTGTCCTCTCTCTGGTCCCCCTGCTCCTCTTCCCTGTCCCAGACCCATCAGGGGCCCCCGGGGGGGCCAGGGTGGAGCAGGAAGAGGGCCCTCTGGAAAACGTCTGAGCACCGGGGCCCTCTGTTGGGGTCTGGGGGTCAGCGGGTGTTGTGTGTGTGGGAATGTGGTCATGCAGGAATGTCTGCAGGGTGCCGTGCCCTCCCCTCTTAAACGCTCGACGAGGAGAAAGACACAAGCAAAGTGGAGGTTTAGGGTGGTGTGCTTGTTTCATGATTGTATTTGCTATGTACCAGATGTTGTCGTCCACGGTTTCTTTTACATGTAGATGTGTGTCTGTGTGTGGTGAGTTACACGGTGCACGGGTCCGTCTAAACGAAAAAGCGGGTGTTTACATTGTGCACAGGGAGTGTGTCGTTACTGTGTTTTGCATTGGTGCTGCTCCAAGGTGTGAGGTGCAGGATTTGCATGGCTTTTGCATGACTTTGAGGGGAAGTTTCAAGAATAGAAACACACACACACACACACACACACACACACACAATCCTACATAAACACACACACAGGTCAAAAGGCCATACAAATAAAGTTTCAAATTTCATACCACGTCCTACAACCTGTTGTGATTTGAAGCACCCGATTGCTGATTTACCAAATTCAACCTTGGCGTTTATCATCTCTTTCTCCATACATACAACCAATTGTTATAAAATGGGAGTCGCACATAGAAGGAGACAGCAGTACAGCAGAGCTACCTGCTTGAGGGTGTGGCTTTAACTTATTACTTTAGCGTTAGTCCTGAGTCAAATGACACAACACACACAGTTTATATTATAGCGGATCATTATGTTTGATTGATTTATTTAAGACATTTAATCAGTTTGGTTGCTTCAGACAGACGAAACACATACAATGATATCCGTCTGACTTGATGATTAATCTAGTCTGACGTTCAATATTCCCTATTTCTGCCGTTGAGACCTTAAAAACGGAGCTTGTGCTTTTTTTTGTTTACATTTACATTGGTAGAGTGCGTGTATATAGTAGGGCCTACTGGTTCCATAATGGACGCTGTCGATTGAACGTCACGATGTACAAACCCTAATCTTAAATTCCTCGGCTCCTTAGCAGAGGACTGTTTTCGTAAGACATAAGTACACACAGCTGATTAAAATCACTCGTCATCAGCGCCTGTACGCCGATCACGCCGGCAGTGAACTACAAAGGAGTGCGGAACGGAGGCTCGGAGATCTCGTCTCGTTTTACGAACAGGAACAAAACAATAGCCGGTGGGCTTAATGGCGGTGGGATTAAGCAGTCTGCGATCCTCAGACGAGCAATTTTTTAACACCCCCCCCCCCCCCCCCCCCCCCACACACACAC
>JAXIVH010000010.1:12993503-12998503 GCA_036785325.1 Urophycis tenuis | reverse complement strand
GGCTTTCTACACAGGGAAGTGAACCACAGAACAATATGGAGCAGCTCCTCTCGAATGCCCCGAAGGCTGCCTTGCGTCTGACATGGGAGTGTCTTTTCGAAAAGGTTCCTTTTAATGGGCACCAATTTCACCAGAGCCTGGTTCTACCAGTCTACCTTGCAAGGTGTCTGCAGTCTCTATTGCAAAAGGGCGCCTGCCTCTTGCCTCAAGCATTTGATTTGAAGCCATGCCTTGACAGACAACACCTTCAGCCAATCAGATAAGCATAATTTCACAGACTAAGCAAGCGTATGAATAGAGATTTCGGATGTCGGGGGAACTGGAGCAAACACGCTTCTTTTCCTCTGATGTATTTCCAGTGCAAATTTACATACACGTCTTACTGCTGTTATGACGTCTATCTCATCTAAACCTTTTTTGCAGCGGAGGCGATACGCACAACGACCAATGTCTTCAGGAGCCATGGCTGGAATGGTGAAATGTGCTCTCTGTGCGTTCCAAATGTTCCCAGTCAACGGCAGACCCCTTCACAGCGATTTATTTTCAAATCCATCCAACCGCAAAAAAAAAAAAAAAAAAAAAAGTAATGCAGGCCAAACACCTGTTGAAATGCAGTTCAAACTGTCATTTGTGTTTGTGGTGGACAAATAAGACTCCACCGGGCAGTTCTGTGTACTCTAAGGCAGCAGTGCTCTGAGAGCAGTGCGGACAGAGCGGCCGACCTTGTACAAGGAAATGGTCATTTCTGTAGCAGGGCTGACCTCCCGCCAGACCAGCATGTAATAAGTCACTAGTAAGTAGAAAGTCACTTTGAAATCCAACATTACCAAGATTAAGGTTTGATTTTCTAATGGTTCATCAAGATCACACCTGGTGGTAAAAGAAGGGCTTTCTCCATACATTTCTCTATATCCTTGGGGCAACTGCCCCCTGTTAAATATGCCGTCTATGGGAGTGTCATATAATTGTTTAATTGAGTTAGCTTTTATTCATTTGAATGACCTCCTCGGTCAGTTATTTTGAAAAGCGCTGTTTTTCTCAAATCTTTTCAGGCGTAGAGTGAGTGGAGCCTTTGTTGGCTGCAACATGTCTGTGAGTGTGTGTGTGTGTGTGTGTGTGTGTCTGTGTGTGGGTGGGGGGGTGGGGGGCGTGCATGCATGAATTTGTGCACACCTACGTGGTAAGTCCAGACTAAGATGAGTACAAGCGAAGACTGTGGTTGAAGGCAGTGTGCAAAAAGTGCACGTGATCATCCCTGTGTGTGTGTGTGTGTGTGTGTGTGTGTGAACTCCATTGAAGGCAGTGCTGCTGGGTTGGGCCAGGTGTGTGTGTGTGTTTGTGTCTGTGTGTGCATGTGCATGTGCGTGTGTGTGTGTGTCTGTGTGTGTGCCTCTGGTCAGGCATACGTGTGTTTTTGTTGGGTCGGGGCAGGTGTGTGTGTGTGTTTCGGGTCAGGTGTGCGTGTGTGTGTGTCGGGTCAGGTGTATGTGTGTGTGTGTGTGTCGGGTCAGGTGTGCGTGTGTGTGTGTGTGTCGGGTCAGGTGTATGTGGTTACAGCGTTGATAAAAGAACCCTTGCAGGCCTCAGGGCAGGAAGGAAGGAGAACAGTTGGTGGAGCCTCCCACTGTTGCGACACCGTCACAACTCCTCTCCGTCTCTCACATGAAGCGCTCGCTTCTCTCTCACACTTGGCTACGTCTTCGCCTGTATATCATCACTTTCTTCTTTCTTTCTTTTTTCCTCGTTCCATTCCTCCTGACCTTGAATGAAACACACCTGGCTGTTTTAAGTCAACCGCTCTCCAAACGGTTTGCCCCGTGTGCCTTTTCATTGTCCCGTGTGGATTCCCTGAAACGAAACCACGTGAAATGCCGCGGGCCTCGCACTGTCGTGTGATAATGCAGATGTAGTGCCACGCCGCCGAGCTGAAAACACCCGCCACTCAGGCAAGCACACAGCGAAGGAACCCCAGAGTTCAATATTGCTTTTTACAGCTGGCCGAGGGTCGAAGGAGTTGTTTGCGGACAAACCTGTTTTGTGCTCGCTGTGGTTTTGGTTTGATCACTTTTAGCCTGCCGTCGTTGCCCTCAGAGTCGCGGGGTCTCCCTGAGAATTCCGATTTGGGAAATTGAACCAAATGAATCATGGTGGCCTTGCGTTTGTGGCCAATAACACACAATCTTCACAATCTTTCCGTCATCTGCAGAGGTTTTTAGAGTCATTTGAGTCATGCTGTCATTTTGTTATTGTGACCTTGGCAAACTTCCTTTTCACAGTAAGTGCGCGGAATGCATGAGGGCCCACTGGCCCTCAGATCGTCACGTTATGGAACTCTCTAGTCTCGATTGTAACACTCCATACCCTGTGTGTGCCACCTGAAGTGGAAAGCCCAGGTGGCACGTAGAAGGAGGATTGTGGGTAAATCTGTGAGTATCTGTGAGTGGACAGTGTTGGAGGAGTATGACAGGCCTGCCTGTCCGTGTGTCTGCTCCATTGCGCTCCTCTCGTTAACGAGGGATAACGAGCGGTAACGAGCGGGAGGAGAAAATATGTACTGTCCCCTAATTGCTGCAATTCAGGCCCTTGTTTGTTTGTGTTTGTGCATCGGCGCACACAGGGACTAAAAGACAAACACGCACACACACACACAAAGTAGCATTACAACACACACACCACACACACATGCACACACATTCACACAAACACAGACACACACACACGCACGCACGCATGCACGCACACACACACACACACACACACACACACACACACACACACACACACACACACACACACACACAAACACAAACACACAAAAACATATACATTCATATACACACACCAATACAAACACACACATGCACTAATGATCAAATGTATTGATTATTATCATTGTGTTATTTTAATATTTAATGACATATTCATGGCAGGTATTTTGCCAGGTTTAAGGTCACGGCTAAACACAGCTTCTTGTATAATTGGTGCGTGTGACTATGTGCCATTCTTTTCTGAATAACGATGGAAAAGGTCATTGGTTTAAATGGGCACAATCACAATCTTAACACACCACAATGGTATTTAATTTAAAAACATTACTATACGCACATTCAGAATATCATTTCCTGTTCCCTCAAATCAGTGTGTGTGTGTGTCTGTGTGTGTGTGTGTGTATGCAGATCTGAATCTCCCCCTGTCTCACAATGGAACTAAACAACAACAATACTTTTCAACATTCAGCATGAGAATGGTGGCTTAATCTGTCATCTTGTGTAATGTCGGGACACGCAGCAGGGTGGACTTTCTTCGTTAGGGTTAGGGTACATTTTTTTTATTTGCGGGGGGGGGGCAGGGTTATTGTGAATAATGGAATGTGTTGGGGTGGCTAATCGCTAAGTTGCAGCTGGGGGCTTTTCTGTCCACAACTGACGGTTTAGCAGTGTATTCATGACATGTTGGGGAAAGAAAACCCCAATCTGATAAAACACTGGTCAGCCTTATCCCGACAGCAGCACTCCCGACGCCACTTCCATCAACGCAGCGCCCCCTAATCTCTTTCTTTCGTGTCATCCGACATCCTATTAGTGATATTGATCCAAACCAAAAAAGTACTTTTCATTATCATTCATCATTCTAAAAGTGGACAGGTTAGCTTAGCGTGTGGAGCCGCTGCTATCCTTATCTGCTGATGTGTCCTTCAGTTCCTTTTGATATTTACAGAAGGTTTGGGTGGTAGCTGGCGCTTTCCAGTCTTTGTGCGTTGATGTTTGCTTTGCCCTAACAGCCCATACAATTCACAACGACACACTCTTGACCAAAGGTTTGGACCTGATGTTAAATGGTAGCGGCAGAGGGGCAAAGTCTGTGTATCCAGACACTTGAGGATAAAATAGTGACTGGTGGTGTGTGTTTTACAGTCCCGCCCAAGGCTTGAAAGAGTTACCTTTTTATTGAAGGGAAGCCAGTTTGTGCAAAGCAGCCTAAAACATGCAGGATTCAGCTCAAAATGATTTGACCAAACCCTGCCCTCTAAGATGTTGTGGTTCACATCTAAACTAGCAAGCCCAGTATATTACATGAGCTGAGTACATCGTTTTTGACACCTGTGCTAAATCCAACAGTAGTTCAGGCTCATCCCTAATGCATGTACTTGTTTATAAATTGCCTTGTAAAGCGATAGCCCCATAAAACCTGATCAATAATGCACATTGCCTTTTAAAAAGGCGTCTCCTTGCCTCGCCCCTTCAGGTTGGGTCCTGTGTGCTGCGCCGTGATACCTTTTACCATTGTTAAATGTCATGCGGCATCCATTGGTGCTAGACTGTGGCTCTCACTGTTTAAACTGGCTGTTGCACAGCAGATGAGGACATGCAGCTTAGGTTGTGTATTGTCTATGGGTTTTCATTCTTTGTCATCTTTTTTTTTTAACAGGTCGGAGCAGGCCATTGGCTGTCTGCCAATCAGGAACTAATGCCCATCCCTCTGTTTTTCTCTCTCTCCTCTCTCTCTCTCACACTATACGTCTCTCTCCTGCGCTCTCTGTCTTTCCCTCTCTCTGTGTGCAGGCATGTGGTCGTGTGTGTGTGTGTGTGTGTGTGTGTGTGTGCTTGTGTGTGTGTGTGTGTGTGTGTTTTGTGTGTGTTGTGTGTGTGTGTGTGTGTGTGCTTGTGTGTGCCTGTCCGAGGGTGTGGGTTTCTATTCAGCTTCACGCTGATTACCCCCAGTTCCTCGCGGAAAGCCGCATCTTTTGACGTTTAATAGTTTAAGCATTTGTACGGGGGGGCGAGCGTCAGTAATCCCCAGGTTATCCTGGAGGAAGGGTTTAACTTGTCATCTCACGGGGAAGATTTAAACCATGGTGCTATGTCTCCGCTTGGGTGTCAAAGGTCGTCACAGGAGAGAGCCATACATGTTCTTTAAAGCAGCAGTTTGAAGGGACTTTAGTGAAAATGTAGTTTATTGCACATTATTTATGGGTTGCTGTGGCTGTTTTGCAGCTCCTC
>JAXIVH010000010.1:12827743-12993303 GCA_036785325.1 Urophycis tenuis | reverse complement strand
GAATGTGGCAGTAGTTTACCTTACAGCTCTATCTCTCTTCCTATGTCTGGTTTCTGTCTCTTGAACTTTCTCTTGCTTTCTTATCATGCATACTGTCCTGATACTCAGTCAGTTTCAGGTGTCCATTCCTTGCGAGCCGAGATCTGAGCGCACTTATCTGAAACATAACTCATAGATTAATTTAAATGATGTTTTCTATGTGTTGATATTATTATATGACACAGCGTGGGTTATGTAGAGTTATGTGGCCCCATAACTCTGGAATGAAAATGTCTGGCAAAGAATAAGAGTTTTTCAGGAAATAAATCTCAACTTATCAGGGCTATACATACTCTCCATCTATCTCCCACTATCTCTGTCCCTCTCTCCATCTGTCTCATTTTATCTCTCTCTCTCTCTCTAGCTATCTAACTTGCTCTCCCGTCTTGCATCGGCCCATATTGAAGCATCCAAAGAATGACAAAGTAGCAGCAAAACAAAAGCGAACAGCAAGCACAAAGTGTTTCCTTGCATATTAAACTCTTTCCACTTCACCCTTCTCTTTGAGTCACAACGTATGAGTGACATAAGGTTGATCCCCCAGTTTAGAAATAGCTCAAGGTGCACAATGAAGAAATCTATAGCTGTCATTACATCTCTCTCCTGCGATGGAGGCCAGATAGATAGTGGGGTACCCCATGTGCGCCCCAGGCTACCTGTTTTTCAGACTGTGTTTCGGCTTGCTAGCTTTGGGTACCATAATGGAGTAGATGTCGCCACGGGGCTAATATCTGCGTTGGCATGACAACCCAACGCAAATTGTGTGGGAAAAGCTCAATCATTTTACCATCGCATAGTGATTTTGGATGAATGCATCAATCAATTATTGACTTATTGATTGGTTTAATTGATTGATTTCTTAACAACAGAAACAACAAGAACTATAAATGAGGGGTCAATTGAGGGTAAGGTAAGATAAAGGTAAAAGGTAAAAAGGTAAAAAGCTCAAAATGTTAGAGATTTCATTAACTCAATATTGACAGATGGTGCTATCGAGCCACTCTCAGAATTTCTCTGGGAGTGCCCAGGGTGACGCACCTGGTTCAGGCCTCGCTGGAGGACGTCGGGAGGAGAAGACTCAACGTCACTCCAGACCGAGTCTCTTGTTGAAACTCGAATTTCGCCCTGAGGTTTGCTGCTGTCCTCTCAGATTTACAGCTGCTCGTATTAGCTGCAGTCACCCCCCTGTGCATCGCCACCATCGTGCCACAACAGCACCCCTGTGCGCTGTTGTGTGTTGTCGGTAGCATTACAGTCTTCGCGTGTATAATGTATCCATGGAAACACTACAGTAAAGAAGAAGAATAAATACAGCGTATTAATAAGCATTATTTCAACATTTAGGCCAAACGAAGGTTATACTCAAGGCAATCCAAAGGCTGTAATTATGTATTTTGCTCTAAACTGTGAGGCATTTATCGTGCTGTTAGAAATCCACCTGTGAGGACATGTGGGACATAAACACAAAAAACAATACACAAAAACATTGAATTAAGGCACCGCTTATCGGTCAGTCTCGAAGTGGATGGTAAAAACAAGAAGCACCCGCATAGCTTCCCTATGTGGCTGCTTTATCTACGTATTGGGTCGTTGATCAGGGCCATCCTTACGTCAGCTACACTGGATTTTTTCTTTTTTCACCAGCTCTGAATCTCCTCACTGAGGTCGCGGAGGGGTAACATTGTGGCACCGCAGTCTGACATGCTTTAACGAAGCATTCATCAGTAGGAGATGAAACATATGTGTGCAACCTGGGGGGGTTAGGCATTCCAGCCAGTCTTGTTGAGCCAGTCATCACATATGTGCACTTGGCAAGCTGTGGAAGAAAGCTTTAAGTAACTTGTGGCTTGTGTGCCACAAGCACTTCTTTCATTTCCAGCTGCCATGCATTTCTGTGGATGCATTCTGCATTTCGTACGGTGACGCGAAAGATTGTTTCCTGACGCACATGACAACACAAAGCGGGAACCTGTTTTGAGGAATGGTCAAAGAGGTGACTGTACACCTGAAAGTAACTGAAATTACATATTCGGAAAGTGTCTGACCTGTCAAAGACAGTTGGCTGAACTACAATAGCTGAGCGGAATCCTTGCTAAAATAAACCTATGCTGTACATACATCTGAGCTTCCACGATATGGCATACACTTTATGACACACTCTATGATATACTGTAGGTAAAGAGAAGGGGGATAGTTTAAACATGGGAAGGAACACAAGTATCTTCTTTATTTACATAATTTCTCAATGTCCACCTTTTCTCCCTTGTTGCTCGATAGGCCCTGACATGTTCATAGTTGATTGAACGTCAGCCCATGGAGGGAGGTAGGAGTGGGAGGGTGGGTGGAGTGGAGTCCTGCAAAGAAGCAGGTGGAATTCTTCAGATATCTCAAGGAGAAAATGGGGTTGAGCATGCAGAGACTGGTTCCCCCCCCACCCCCCCCCCCCCCCCCCCCCCGCGACTCTGTGGAACATCAACCAACTTCAATCTATAATGGATGAACATTTGCAATGCAGTGAGGGCAGATGAGCATGTTAGTGGTTTAGAGGAGTGAGGCTTTGTGGCTTCATCTCGGTGTCTTTGATTCGGGAGACAGCAGACGTTGTACGGGTGCCTCTGCTGGGTTGAGTTGTGCTTATACCATACCACCACATATTAGCATATCATAAAACATTGATTCTGTTGTCCACCAACCCACCTTCAACCATTATCATCGAGTTTGCATGCCTATTTTAAGAGCATATTGCCGATCACAAAGCTTGTTAAAGGCCTGAAAGTAAGCAAACTTAGATTATAAAGATTGATGTGAACCTGTTTCATTGAACACACCGTGTTCCATGTTTCCCATTGGCTAAAACATAAGGTCACAGGGTCATATGTCAAGCCTTATAAAGATCAGCCTATTCACTGCCTGCTCTTCCCCCTCCTTTCTCCTCTCTCCACAGGAAGACAGCGAGATTCCCACCAGCGTCGTCGTCAAAGACTCCCTCAAGGCACCTCCGCCCTGCCAGTTTGACGCGGAGTCGGTCCTGCCACCCTCCTCCGTCACGGGCTCCGTGGACGCCAACTTCGGCACCGACGAGGGCCTCCAGACCATCAGCCTGTCCTCTGAAGACGCGGAGGTCTGCGAGGACGACGCCTTCGCAGAGTGCGAGGCCTTGATGGCCGCGGGCACCACCACCACCCTGGAGCGGTCCAAGGCGGAGAAGCTGAAGGACTCCAGCCTGAAGAAGGTGGCCGGCCTCAAGAAGGCCTTCTCCCGCCGGAGCATCGAGAAGAAGATGAACTCCATCGGCGCCAGGATCGTGCCCCAGGAGCAACGCGAGAAGATCAAGAAGAGCTTCACCCCCAACCACCCCAAGAGTCCCACCTCCCGGAGCTCCTCCTTCAAGGTGTCGCCCATGACCTTCAAAGTCAAGAAGGTGCGTGACTCCGGGATCTCTGTGCAGGACGCCGGCCCGCCCGAGGAGATGGTCCACGTGGAGATCCCCGCTCTGGGCAGCATGGACGGAGAGGCCTCCATGACGGAGGTGCACGCCCTGGTTGATGGCCTGGTGGGGGAAGCGGCGGAAGCTCTGCAGGCTCAGTGCGCCCCGGAGGCTGTCGACGCGGAGCATGTGGTCAACGGAGACGCAGGAAGCGCGGCCGGCCTGAGTTGCGAGCGCACCGCCGGCCTGGCTCTTCCGGAGCAAGACGACGTGGATGATGAGGAGGAGGAGGAGGAGGAGGAGGAGGAAGAGGGGGAGAAGGAGCAGCAGGCAGTGGTTGTTAATGGGGCCACTGATGGGGCCATGGCTGGTGTCCCGGCTGATCTCACAGCTGATGTCAAGGCCGGCGTCACGGCTGATGTCAAGGCCGATGTCGCCGTGGATGTCGCCGCCGATGTCGCCGCCGATGTCGCCGCGGATGCGGCCGTGGATGTCGCTACTGATGTCACGGCTGCCGTGGCTGAACATAGTGTTGTTTCCATGGCAGCCGTTGCCGTGGAGCAAGCATCTTAATAACCAATTAGTTTGATTTGCTGATCTTAAAGTGTGTGCTTGTTTTGAATCATTTGATTTAGAAGTTGTCTTTCTAAATGTGTCAGTTTGTTTGGCAACTCTTTTTATGTTGTGTTTATGTCTAACATTCTTGCATCGCCCCACCTAATTCCTGTATGCGCCCCGATAGAATACATGGTCCAGAGAGGGAATAACGCAATCCTTCTTTTTATTTCTTAACCTGGTTGCCAATAACCTTACTGACCTTCCCCGGACCTTCTGTGTGGTGGTGATCTCCAAGCTTACGGCCTTGTTGTGTCACAGTCACAATAACTCACCCTCACTGAACTAAACCCAAGCCATTCAGGACACTTGTATCTCCAGGGTGAGCAGCAAACCATCTTCCTCCTCCTCCTCCTTCTCTGTGGGTCTGCCTCTGGAACACTCTATCAGGCGAAGAAATAGACTCTTTGTTCGTTGGAAAGAAATAAAGAACAAAATACTACTGCCTGCAGCTGGTGGAGTCAGTTGGTTGCCAGGCTGCGATGAAGATGGAATGAGAGGTTTCAATGCCATGTTTTCAAGGGAGTGGACCTGGAGTATTTTTGTGGACTTCATTTCCCAGAAGCTGTTTACAGAACGTCCAACGGCCTTAATTTCCTGTAAACACATTAACACGTCCACTGTCCACATTCATACATATGTTGAATCCAGGATCAGATCAACTAGATAATTTGTTTTAATAGGGAAAGTGTACTTGGTACCAACTTGGTACACTTAACCCATGGAAAATGGGAAAATGGTGGGGTTAAATATTCATTGATGTTTTGCTAAGTAACACATTAAGATAATCTTCTATTCTATTGTATTGAATACATTATTAATACAATAGTAACAATGGCAAGATATACCCATGTTTTTGTTTTTGTTTGCAAATACACAACACAATGATAGGATGCTCAATGACAGGTAGAAGGGAAATAGATATATTTTCAGTCAAGGTGTTCTTTACTTGTTTACTTTGTTTACAGGAAATAATCATCACTATGGATCAATATTTACTATTTTGACACTATCAACTAACTCTAGCTTTTATGTTCAACACTTTAATGGTTGTATTAATTAACATTATGCATGCAATGACTCTTGAAGAAAATACCACCCTAAAATATACATCACACACATTTGTATTTACCATTACGATGCCATCTCATTTTAGGAACTATTTCTTTGATGTCCAGTCTTTGCTGAACTTTTGTTATGTAAACTGTACTTTAGCATGCTCCTTAATACAACCATATTGTGAGTGTAACACATGAATACCTTGTCTTCTTTTCTAAAAATCAATGTGAACATCTAAGCTACGATGTGAATCATTGGGGAGTTCTTTGAATATTTTGTCTTGCATGTGTAGATGACAAGCATAGAGTAATGTTTATTTCTTATTGCTTCTTACAGTATATTTTAGGCATAAGCATAGACACGCACGCACGCACGCACACACACACACACACACACACACACACACACACACACACACACACACACACACACACACACACACACAAACACACACATATGCAGGGTCTCTGCCACAGAAGCCCAAAATGTACAAGGAAGCTTAATCCTTCTGCATGCATCTTGTGTGAGCAGCAGAAGTTGAGGAAAATATGCTTTGCTGTTGATTCTTCTTAAACAGATAGTAAGCTAACAGGATGCGTCTTTCACTAACGTTTTAGTGAGGTTCGATGGCAACCAAACAGGGACAAAAATGATGCACAACAGACACAAGGGTTTTTTTGCACTTAAACTATCTTTTAAGTGCTATCTGATTTATTTTAAAGTGCCTTCTAAATATGTAATTATTGCATGTGATTTGTACGAATTGAATAGTTCTGGCCCGCCTTTTGGATGCCTCCTGAGAAATCACAACTTTTCTTACATTAACAAAAAAATAAACGTTTAACAAATGATGCCAGGTGTGGAAGGCGTGAATGAAAGATGGGAGACAGAGAGCCAGAAGTTGAGAGAGAACAGAGCATTCCTCCGCTTGATGGATGTCTCTTCTACAGGCTATTTTCCTGCTCCTGGCCTCCTTGTAGATACTCAGGAGGAGGAGAGGTGGAGGCTTTTGGGAGCCAGGTGTCGCACCCCAGATGGAGGTTCTCTTCCAGCCACAGGGCTCAGGGGTTACTGGGTGGGTGGTGGTTGGAGGGTGGGTGGTGCGCTGGGTGGGTGGGCTGGGCGGGTCTGGAAGATGTGGGCTGTGGACACGGTCATCATGCACCCCATATATACCCCAGAGGTATTGTCTCCCAGCCATAGGGCTTGGGTAACTGGGTAGGGGTGGGTGGAGTGTGGGGAAGGCGTGTGATATAGAAACGGTGATGGAGTTGGCTTGTGGATTGGCATGTGTGGGCTGGTGGGGGCTGGATAATATTTGGTAGACTAGTATTTATGAAAGCCTACATTAGGAGACAGGGAGTGGGGGAGTTTTAAGTTGAATGGCAGGTGGTGGGGGGGGGGGGGGGGGGGGGGGTAGTAAATGTAATAAATACTAATTCCTTTAGGTTTTTTTGACTTGATAATATATTGACACAATGACAGAACTATGCAAATACAATACTGGAGCGTGAGAGTGATGGAGAAAACTAAAATGTTTCCAACAGCGTTTGATGTGTGTGTGTGTGTGTGTGTGTGTGTGTGTGTGTGTGTGTGTGTGTGTGTGTGTGTGTGTGTGCGTGTGTGTGCGTGCGTGCGTGCGTGCGTGCGTGTGTGTGTGCGTGCGTGCGTGCGTGCGCGTGTGTGTGTGTGTGCGTGCGTGCGTGTGTGTGTGTGTGACTGTGTGTGTGTGTGTGTGTTCAGTCGCCTTTCTGTAATTATGCGACAGTGTTTTACATGATGACAAAAGTCGACCCACTACATGCCTCACTCTATACCTCCAGAAGAATCACACAAATTATTGTTTATTGTTTATATTTGTTTCACATTTAGATACGCCTGCTTATTTATAGGACTGCAGTATATCTATTCATATTCATATATGATTACTGTATCATGGGAGTTTTTTGTTGATAAATTAGCACAAAAAAAGTGACACATGTATTTGTATGTGCTTGACTATTAAATAAAATATACTTGCATGCCATATTCATTTGAATGGGGATTTTAATCTATTCTGTTGTCACATGGATTTAGCATGTTGGGTACACTAGGCCTATGGCTCTTTTATACTCCCAGACGAACCACTCAAACCAAAGACCATTTTCTTCTCACTGAAATCTCCTAGTCATTATTTTCTCTTTACTGTCCTGTTCTTTAGACATTGGCAACTGGAAATTAACATACTGGCTTACCTTGTCCTTGGTGTTGTGTGTAACCTAGGTCTACTCTAATAAATTTATATATTTTACATATTTCTTGAATTGTGTCTATTCTTCCTTGTATGTTTGGGGTATAGAATGTTACACGTTATTGTTAAATGCAATCTTCATAGTATCGGCTACATAGTGGCAATGTGTACTGGTTCAGTTTAGTTAGTTGGAAGACAGGCCTACAATGCGCAGCCTGCGCAACACCGTAGGCTTACTTGAAAGCACACTGCATGATAAGAATGCAGATATGATGCATTTATAAAGAAAAATATGCATACTATACAGTCTATGATTAAAAGCGGATATTTGTTTTCTGTGGATGTGGTTAATCTAACGTTATAATCGCAGTACCACTTTCTCCAGCAAACTGAAAAAGATTTTAGCCATATGATGGAAGTTTGTCTCCCCCAAGTGGTAAAATGTTAGACTGTGTGGCTTACGAACTATAAAAAAAAATGTTGCACTTATTGATGTGCCTATTCACGAGTAGGCTGTTAATGAGACAGCTCGTCGGTTTCAAAAAGCGTGCATGTACATAACTATATAACAATGATATATCCATAATTGTGTTTATATTATATTCAAATAGCAATAATGTGAGTATAACACTCGTATTCAGTCACGGTGGCCGAGAGGTTAAGGCGTTGGACTCGAAATCCAATGGGGTTTCCCCGCACAGGTTCGAATCCTGTTCGTGACGAATTATTTTCTACTTTTTCAAGTTCTTATGGTCACCACTTGTTGGTAATTCAGATTCACAAATGTGAAATTATTGTTTTATTCGTAAATCTGGATGGTATATCGATCAAATTCAAAGACAAAATATATTCACACCATTGTTGTAACATTTACCCTACAATCATCATGAAGCATTTTACTTGTATATATACTGAATACATATAGAAAAGTACAATAAATGAAAAATCCCTTCTTGACGTCTGATATTCATCATGATACAATAAAGTCAACTTCACGAGGGATTCATGTCACGCGTGGCCGGCCTGATCGACTCCATTTCAAATCCAAGTAAATCCGAGTCAATACCATATTGATATTTCATATTAAAAATGCAGTTTTTCGTTATTTCCTTAAAATGTATTGTGTTCGCATAGATACACTACGTGTGTACAACAAAACTGCCAACAAGCACCTTCTCTTCTTTGCAAGGGAATGGAGTCGTCGGCTGTGTACATACTGACGACGTTAAATGTCTGTATTCTTATTTATGTATATAGACTGCTCCAACAAGTCCTAACAAGTCCAAACGAAGTCCTAACAGTTCCTAACAAAGTCCGAACAAAGTCCTAACAGTTCCTAACAAAGTCCTAACAGTTCCTAACAAAGTCCGAACAGTTCCTAACAAATTCCTAACAGTTCCTAACAAAGTCCTAACAGTTCCTAACAAAGTCCTAACAGTTCCTAACAAAGTCCGAACAAAGTCCGAACAGTTCCGAACAAAGTCCGAACAGTTCCGAACAAAGTCCGAACAGTTCCGAACAAACTCCGAACAGTTCCTAACAAAGTCCGAACAAAGTCCGAACAGTTCCGAACAAAGTCCGTACAAAGACCGAACAGTTCCGAACAAAGTCCGAACAGTTCCTAACAATTCCTAACAACAACAAGAGCGGGGCAAAAGAGCCAATCATATGCTCCGAGACAGTTAAGAGCCAATCGTATGCTTCTAAAGAGTTTGCCGCGCCTAGAGTACTATAGAGAGAGAGTGGCGTCAACGGAAGTTCAAAAACCTGGCCGATCACGTGGTTCCCGTAGCCCTCTATTAGTTCCCGTACGTGCATGGCGGGCAATTGAAAAATACAAGGAAAACCACAACAATCGGTAAAGAATGTCAACAACTGCTTTGCTCTGTAATATTTCTGTGCTTATGTTGATTTATTTGAACTCAGCTAAGTTTACTAAACCTCTACATTCGTTGATAGCATTAAAATCGTAATATTTCTCTTAAATTTTTACTTGAAGACATGACTGAGGCGGACGACAGTGATTTTTCAATCGAGTACTGTACTACATAATAGGTCTGACTCACAGCAACATTATGTGTGTTCCAATAAGAATTCTGATAATATAATATATATAAGATAATATATATATATATATATATATATAATATATGTATAATATATATATATAATTTGTATATATATATATATATATATATATATATATATATATATAAATATAGATACATATATATCTGTATATATTTTACATATAATTTTTATATATATTGTGTATATAATATATAAATTAATTTTCAGTGAATTCCTTAAAAACTATTTGTTTGAAAATAAAACACATCAGCGGCACAGCAAGCTGTTTGTCTCATTTCCACTATGTTGTCATTGATACAGTCTTCGACATGGTATACTGTGCTGCATGGGGATGCTCCAATCGCTCCGAGAAAGGCGTCCACGTGTATGGCTTCCCCAAAGACAGGGACAGACGAAGAGCATGGGTGGCTAAAGTCGGAAGGAGCAATTTAGTCGTGACAGACAAAAACCATAACCACAAAAAATTATGTGAGGTAATCACATTCAAACAATGAATTTGCACTTTTGCGCACTTTTGAATACCGGGCCGTACAGGAATTTGAGCTTTTTTTATTTTAAAACATAGAACAGGAAAACGGAAAAAAGATAAATATACTAGACATGTTCGTACTCCTTGGTAAAAATGAGTTAAGTGTGAAAATTCAGTTGAAGTCTTCTTGCAGGCACATTTTGAGGCTGACCAGTTTGTTAAGACCGGCAAGGGCAAGACTAGGCTGAGAGAAGATGCGATACCATCCATATTTGCGCACCGGCCAGTAGTCAGAAGGAGGAGGGCCCCTACTTCACGATGCCCCCTTTCACCTACAAAGACAGGGTCCATTTCCGCCGATCACAGCTACTGCATTAAAGATGCCACAGGTATAATGTATATGAACTCTTGATAACTACACCATATTTCTTGTTTTAGTGACAATATCATTTTATTGTTCATAAATGACCAGTGTCATGTCTTCTACTTGCACCAGTTTCTTGGATTGAGGAAAGAAAAGCTGAGGAGAGTGAGAGAAGGGAAAGTGACACAGGAGGAAGAGAGGACATGGCAGATGAGGAGAGACAGAGAGAGCTCACATCAGCCATTCTGCAGAGCAGGGAGCCAACAACCAGGGAATCACAGCTCCTAAAACAACTGAAAAAACAAGAAAATAAAATTAAAAAAAAAAGAGCAGCACTGAGAAAAGTAAAACGGGAAAACGCAATTCTTAAGAGGACAATGAAGATCAAGGACAAAAAAATTAAGAAAATTTTAACCAAAGATCAAATTGGAGCATTAGGGAGACTAACCACAGGAGGGAAGAAATGGAGCAACGACACAGTGAAGAAGGCATTAAAACTTCGGTTTGCTGCTGGTTCAACTGGCTACAAGGTCTTGCGGGACTTGCAGATTCCCCTGCCAGGAATTAGAACCCTGCAGAGAAGACTGCAGACAGTTGAATTTGAGCCTGGTGTTCTGACAGAAGTATTTGACTTCCTTAAACTGAAGGCAAGTGGGTTTACAGACCTGGAAAGGGAGTGTGTGTTGACCATTGATGAGATGGCTATAACACCCAGTGTCGTTCCACTCAGGAAGGACCCCTGGCCTGCTACATGCTCCACCATAAAGTGCTCCTTCTGTCGGTTCCCAAATACACAATATGATATCTCATGTTAGGAACATTTGTTATGAAAGCGTCAATAAAATTGCATTCATTATGTGTTTTGAGTCACACCATTTTATACTAAGCACTCATGGCCTGCAGCATGCAAATGAAGTTGTGAAGTGGCATCGCTACTTCTCGACCATAAAGTACCATTTGCAGGTAACTGATACACACCAAAAACGTATTACATATGTATTGTATGAGATGGGTTGATATGTCGTATGATATGACGCCAAAAACAAAGGCAAATAAATAGTGGGATTTATTTTTCATTCCAAAATACATGCACACAAAATCATCCAGACCTTAAGTAATGAAAATGGTAAACAGTTGCAATTTGTATTTAATTCCTACCTATAACTGCAATCACACTCCCTACACATTAACCTTGCTGTTAGTATAAATCGGCAGGGTTGGATTTAGTTACAGCGTATTCGGAGAGCTGAATTGACAGTTATCTGCCTGTTGCACGGGTTGTAATGGTTACCTAGTGTGCTAGCCTACATTTTTACCTGTTAATATTCTCTAAATCCTCTAATCTAGACGGAGAAAATACGCCAACATAATTAATTACTCGTCAATTTAATTCCGATGCCCTACAGATATGAGAATGTCATTCTTTAAACGTTTTACCTCGGACAAGTGCTGCTCCTACCATCTCCTCCGTTGAAATACATTGAGTGACAGTGACAGTTGGCTCGCGCTAACTTCCGGGAACTTCTGAGGGACCCCATGCGCCGCCATTGCTGTGAAAAAAACGAACCATTGCAGTGAACGGAGTTGACGCCACTCTCTCTCTATAGTACTCTAGCCGCGCCCAGAGGCAAAGTAACTACCGGTAATCGGATTTTGTCTATTGCCCATCTTTCGGCGCTTGGTGTTCTGATAGGTAAGCCCGAGACGACAGGCTACAGAGTACAGTTCATGAGGTAACTGTATTTACTGGCGGCGAATCTCTTGACACTAAGTAGAACTTACTAACCTTATGCAAATCACTTTAGTGAAATCGTATAAGCATGTGGTGTGTTTTGTAAATACTTCTGCTGTGACAAACGCTGGATGTGTTTCGTGAAGTTTGACAAGACGGTCACAAAACCTTAAAATGGCATATCGCTGATCAAACGCTATGTTGATTATTTTCTTTACTGAAGTGTCTTTTGCGTCTCTGTCTTGTGTCCATCAAACTAAACTAGCACAGAGATGCTCAATTTTGTGTATGTGTCTAGAGACCATAGACTGTTGACGCGGTCTAAATTTAGCATAGGTGACGTCATCGGACGCCACCGTGCTAATCAAGATTATAAATGCTTTGATATCGATATTACTGTATATGTGTATACTGTGTGATATACCTACTGTATGCAGCATCCCTGATGGTAGTTCCTCAAACCTGACTTATAAGGGAAATTGAGGGAGTTCATAGCGTCATGATTTATGAGTAGCTGTGATGTTGTAGCTGCTTAATTTCCTGTCTGTCTGTATGTGCGTTTATGTTGCCTACAGCAGCCTAACGAGTGCCTCTCCTCCATAGAGATGCCAAAGGAAGGAAATCCAGATTCATACTGGGCCCGTGTCATTGTCCTGTTTGCCCAAGGGAAACACAACTTTTCTACTGGCCAGAGACCTGGGGGCAGACGTTGGAGGGCAGTGATAGAGAGGATAAAGAATTGTCCCCTGACCCCTCTATTTGGCCTAACTGTCAGACAATTTGACATTTGTGGGAAAAAGATCCCCTGCAAATGTGGCTACCATGATGTAAGTAATGTCATTGATTCCTCAAACATATGATGTGAGACAAACATGCTTCCTCGCGGCTGGTTCTTTGGTTCTCTTTCTTGTATGTGCTTGATTCTCCAAGTGACTTGTTTTGATGCAGAGTATTGTTTGATTTAGAGGATAAGAGGATTTAGAGAGTAAATACAAAATGTTGGTTCTGCCAGTTAGGACAGCAGGCAGGGACCGCTGCAGGTCCACAGGCAGTGCAGGCCAACCGCAGTAGAGCAGCAGATACACCAAAGGCCAGTGCAACAGATACACCAGACGCACCAAAGGCCAGTGCAGCAGCTGGAAGTCAGGAAAGTTCAGCCGGTACTTCTATAACATGCCTCCTTTGTGCTCAGGAAGTGCTCTCTGACCAGTTTACGCAACATATGTCAGACTTCCATGTCTAGGAGCATTGGCAGCACTGCGGTACAAAGGCTAACTGGGAATTTACACCGCAGGCGAAAGCGTAACGTGAGCGTAACGTTGGCGTATCAATTCACACCGCCGCCGTTTGTTTGGCTATATTTAATAAGATAATAGGCGTACACGTCAAACGAGACGCTTCAGAAACGCTTAAAAATAGAAGTGAAGCGTAAAGTTAAGCTTTGGTCGGCCGTGAGACGGGCGTAAAACGCTGCCGGTGTAAATCAGTGCACTGGTTTGAATGGAATTCTATCACCAGCGGCAGTCCGACTAATAAACGCTTCTAAAACGGCTCTGGTGTAAATTGGCCTTAAGGGTGCTGTCGGGTTATCAGAGCACCTTGAGAAGTGTCATGTCTTAAAATCTCCACCAGACCTCCCAAACATTTATCCTCCAACCCCTTCAGCCCGTCCCTCCACTACCGCTTCCCAGGAGACGACACCAAACATCCGTCTCCAAGATGCTCCTGCTCCTTCCACAGTATCTGAGATGGCACCATCGACTCAGAGTGGCACACCACTTCTTCCTGCCCCTGCCTCTTCTCCTCCTCCAGCAGCACCAGCACCAGGATACCCACCAGTCCCTTTGCGCTATCCAGAGTTAAGCCAGGCTAGGTTTTTATCAAAGCTGTTCCTCCAGGTCATCAAGCCAGGTGACCGGGAATGGATTGTCCACATCCTCTATGAAGCGAGTGGGCAGCTGAGACAGGAGATCGGCCAGAATTGGCAGCACCCCCCAAGTCCAGTCAGATCTGTGGCACCTCCAAACCCACATGATTATTTTCAGCAGAGGATGTTCCTGTGGGCACCAAAGCGCTGAAATGCCCTCAGTCCAACCGAAAAATGCACCACTCTGGTATTTACACCAAGGTCAGACAGGTCATTGATGTGGATTTGAGGTACTATTTAATAGGGGGAGATTACCCAAGGTGCAGCCAGTGCAAACCAGCGCAAACTTTTTGTCCTTGGAGTAGTGACATTTTAAAGCAGCTCGACCCCTCTAACCGCAACAAATTCCCTGCTGTGTTAACAACACATTTGGCACTGGACAGAAAATGTGTGACACTTTTGCGTTCCAGAACAGCAGGGAATAGCTCCAGTTACCTGCAGCAGGCCTTTCAAGAGGCACACAGTGAGTTGTGGGCTAGGAGATCCTGTGACTATGTCACAGATTGTGAAATTCACAGGAGATCCTGCCTGAAGCAGGCCCAGGCTGTTTATCCCTCGCTATCAGCCTTCTGTCCCCTGCCCCTGGCCCAGGGGTTTGAGACAGTGCCACAATGACAACGATATTGTCGGTCACCTTGATGAACTCAAAGGTGTCATCACTTCAACGTTTGGCAGAATTCTGAAGCTCGATTCCACAAAGAAGGTAAAACTAAACCTATATAAGCTTGAGCTCATTTATTTTTTTAAGGGTTGGATGAGAATACATGTGCTAATGATGTATGTCCTTTTGTTACAATATATGGGTGACCAAAAAACTGGCTGGGGTGATTGAGGACACCGCAACATGGATGACCAATGTGGGCAACGAGTATGGTCAAGTCCTCAACTCTGTCCTCACAACCGGCGAGGGGGCTGGGCTGGATGACCTGTGCCAAGGTATCGACCAATGGTACAGGGATTGGGTGAACCACAGCCAGATGCCATCTATGTGGATAGAGACTGTTGCAGTGACAGAGGTGAGTTACCTGTAATTTGTGTTGATATTTGTTGCTAAATTGGGGCAGTTGGTGACAGTCTGACTACAAACCAAAAAAAAAAATGTATGTATGATCTTGTGAATTTACACAGGAGTGGGCCCAGTTCTCCATTGGTTTTGGCCATGGACGTCCACTGTGCGGTTAGATGTGTTCCACTTTATGAGGCGATTCACCAGAGGTCTCACCACAGAACACCATCCACTGTATGGTACGTTCTGCTCCAAAATTGTCGAGTTGCATTTTTGAGTGGGACAAGCAGGACGTCTGTCGTCTGAAAGAGGCCAAGCGGGCAGAGCTGAAAAAGAAACATCAGGGCCATGAGCCAACAGATGCCCAGGTGTTGGCGAGCACCAGCTTTAAAGAGCTAGCCAAGCACTGCCGCAGGAAAACCCGGGGAGTGGAGGAGACCCGTGCACTCATCAAAAGTCTTCTCGACTCCATGTGGCAGCTTGTGGACGGCACTGGGCTGCACCTCATCAATCACGAGCACATGTCTCGAGTGTGAGAGGTACGGCAAAAGCACCTT
This sequence comes from Urophycis tenuis, assembly GCA_036785325.1. Taxonomy (NCBI): domain Eukaryota; kingdom Metazoa; phylum Chordata; class Actinopteri; order Gadiformes; family Phycidae; genus Urophycis; species Urophycis tenuis. Next base: position 12,977,787 of record JAXIVH010000010.1, on the reverse strand, counting down.
GCCTGCATCCAGGATCCACCAGGAGTGCAGCTCTACACCAACATTGGGTCAGGACTGGAGAAAGGAGACAAGACACTGGATGTCCTAAGATGCAGCAGAGGGTCCTCCTCTCTGGAAAGCTTTCATAAGCACCAGCGTGCTTTCATTCCAGGCATGTTAAAACTTCACACACATATGGTATATTTTGCTATTGAATGTTGACATAATATTGCAATTTGTTGTAATCAGTGATCCTGTTTTTTTTTTTTTTAAATCTCATCAGGGTGGAGATGCAATGCATTGCACACTCAGATGTACATGTTGAGGGTGTGTCAAGGTGGAATTTGAACCGGTCAGCACAAGCACTTAGTATGACTGAGACATCCGGGGCAAAGATGTATGACATTCACTTGATGTCCAACGTGAATGCGCTCAGCCACAAAGTCTTGCGAAAACCTCTTCTTCCAGAGTTTATCCCCCCTGGGAAACCTACCGGTAAGAAAAGTCTGCTGTTGATGATGATCAAAACACAATTAACACACTGAAAAATTCACTCCTGTGTGTTTTGTTTTCTGTCTCTGCAGGCTGCAAGATCGCCAAAAGAGAACTGAACGAGATTCTTGACTTCAGGGCGTGCAGCTTCCACAGCAGATTGCTGTGGCTAAAGAATCCCTCCTGAAGGCTCAGACCTACCATCACAGCCAGTTCAGCATGGACACGGAGCCCTGAGAACCATGAGGGTGAAGCAAAAATCTGCCATCAACACAGTTCCAGAACACCTGTACCATGTGCCATTCCACACACAGGTGGGGGAGACGCAGCTATTACCCAGCACGATGCTGCTTTCCTCTGGAAACAGCTGTATGGAGAGCTGGTCCTCTAACTACCAGCCACCCCCAACACACTACCAGAGCTGGACTTTTTTTCTTCAGGCACCCCTGGAACACTCCCATGTTTGGTCCTCCACCCACCCACCACCCTCAGCATCCAACCAGGGCTGGTCTGCCACCCACCCACCTCCCTCAGCATCCTCCTAGGGCTGGTCTGCCAGCCACCCACCACCCTCAGCATCCACCCTCAGCATCCACCCAGGGCTGGTCATCGACCTCCTACTGTCCTGACCAACCTAGGCTCCCTCACCAAGCATGCCCAGAGGCACTAGATCCCCTTAATCGCCAGTGTGAGTGGCGATTACACAAGGCAGCCCTTGAGAACCAGGAGCAAGTGAGGAAAGGTGAGCCCCCAAAGAAGTGACAGGCTAAAGAGAGCTACCACTATGAGTGTAAGCTGTGTGGTCAACCCAAATCCAAGCAAACTGGACACTCTGTTACGTGGCAAATGGTACTGCCCTGCGTCTGGACAGACCCTTGAGGAGTGGAGAAGCTCTTTGTAATTACACCAATAGACAATCTTTTTTTATTGTAATATTTTTAATAATATTTTTGATTTCTTATTAGAAAATATGTTAACATTCACTGTTGAAATCATTTGCAAAGAAAAAAACAAGCAAAAAAGACAACTATATTTGCTGTTGCAAAAAATAATAATAATAATTAGTTGCTGATGCAACTATTTGCAAATAAACAAACAAACAAACAAAAAAAAAAACGACAAAAAAACAACTCTTGTGGTGTAACAGCAACACGTCCATCCTTTGGATGGGAGACTCCAGGTGCAAATCCTGGCAAGAGTGTGCAACTTGTTGAAACAAATACATAATTTAAAAAGTATTTATATCAAACATAACAGGGCAATTTCAAGATATGCTATGTTAATGGATGGAGTAGCTTGCTGGTCCAACCAATAAATCTTCTTTCAATCTTCTTCAAAAAGCATTATTTTGCATATTAAAGGCTAAGAATTTCACCTGGTGTCTATCATTTTCCCTCTTTTTCTTTTCTCTTCCTCCCTCTTCCCCCCTTTCCCCTCTTCCTCATTGTTTTCCCCCTTCCTCCTTCATGACGGCCCTTTTGACCCTTCTTCGAGCAAGGGGTTAAGGCGCTAGACTCGAAATCCAATGCGGTTTCCCCGCATAGGTTCGAATCCTGTTCGTGACGAATGATTTTCTAACTTTTAAGTTCTTATTGTCACCACTTGTTCACCACTTGTTGTTGGTAATGCAGATACACAAATGTGAAAATATCGTTTTATTCGTAAAACTGGGTGGTATACCGATAAAAATCAAAGACAAAAGATATTCACACCATTGTTGTAACATTGTAATCATCATGACGCATTATACTTGTATATGTACTTATACCTTTATGAGTACATATAGGAAAAATACAATAAATGACAAATCCCTTCTTGACGTCTGATATTCAACATGATACAATAAAGTCAACTTCACGAGGGATTCATGTCACGCGTGGCTTTCCTGACCGACTCCATTCCAAATCTAAGTAAATCCGAGTCAATACCAAAGTCAATACCACCCATCAATACCATATTAATATTTCATATACAAAATGCAGTTTTTCGTTATTTCCTTATTTACTTAATGTATTGTGTGTAGTGCATAGATACACTATGTGTGTACAAGAAAACTGCCAACAAGCACACACCCCTCTTCTTTGCAAGGGAATGGAGTCGTCTGCTGAGTATATTATAGTGTCGGCGGGACTGCACAGCGTAGTTTGGGGCATTGTCAAACAAGAAGGGAGATGTGTGTCAACGTATGTGATAGTTAAATATCGTAAATTATCGTTAAAATGATTTAGGCATCACTATAAGGCTTTACTGAACACGACATACGCTTACTGCTGTAAAGTTAGGGACCATAAATGGGAATAGGCACACTGATGTTTATGTGCAACAAAGGAGTTAGCTAGTCTGCTAGCATGCTAACATAGCGCCTATCTGCTCTAGAGGCACACAAAAGAAACGACAACTATCTGACGACGTTATTTACAAATGTCTGCCTATTCATATAATATATGGAAGCCTTTAATGAAGATAATTTTTAAATGCCAGCTCTTTTAACTCGTGCGATTACGCAAAGCGAAGTTATTTGGACGTCTCTGCAAAAAAAGTGGCAGGCATTTCAAACATAAATGATAGTTTAATATCAACTCGGTTAACTGCAGCCATTGGTTATTTTTTCTTTAACTCTTCGTGACCTTGTCTGAAGTGTAAGATCACCTTTTGCCAGTGGAGCAGGAAGTGGACGTTATGTCAAGAAACCTGAGAAACACTCGTCCTAAACGCCCGTCCTGAAGCAAAGCTACGCTACAGCCTAGCACCCTGCTCACAGACAGGGCGACCTGCTATTCTGGACCACATGCTTGTCATTTGAGTTATAATTGGCTCATTTAACAATTAGAAGAAGAAATATATATCTATACACATGCAGTCAAGCTTTTTACTTGCTCGATCAGGGGTTAACGCTGTAGTTAGCTGAATGCCTTAGCCACTACCGGGGGAGGAAGCTAACTAGCACGTTTAGCCTTTAACGGTAGCTTTTTTTTAATGATGGCAAATCAAACAACCGAAGCGCTGTTCTTGATAAAGGACGTCAAGCCCGGATCGAAAAATCTGAACATCGTCTTCATTGTTTTGGAGATTGGTAAGTTGCAGCACACGAGCAGGAGACGACGGTGTCGGTGTTTATGGTGCAGATGAAGCTCTGCTGTCTTAAAGGGACAAACAACGCTTTACTTCTCATTTCCTCACTGAATGTCTCAGATTGACACTTGTGTATTTATCCCCACATTACTTGTTTGTCACAATTGCAGCGCTCAAGCTGGAAAAGGAATACGAATCGAGAATAAACATAGATGGATATGCATTCCGAAAAATGTTTGAATATAACGTGTAACATCTACTATTTAAACCATAAATGCTGGGATATCTCGCATTACATTTACATCTGAAATGAAAACTACATGGAGTATGGCATTTTGCTACTTGTGAATACTTATGATAGAGATATGCTGTGGTCAGTTTTCACATGTGGTATGCGTGAAAGTTTTTTGTTTTTGACCTAATCTCTTGTCCCGGAAAACAGGGAGAGTGACGAAAACAAAGGATGGCCATGAGGTGCGCTCCTGCAAGGTCGCCGACAAAAGCGGCAGCATTGCCATCTCTGTTTGGGACGAGCTCGGCAGTCTCATCCAAGCTGGCGATATCATCCGGCTCACCAGAGGGTAGCTTTTCCCCCACTTCAACCCATATCTTTCAGATAACTCTGTTCACCACTGCTCCTTTTGTGTAACATTTAACTCGTAAACAGAAAATATTTTATATATTACAATTATCTGGCTCACTAGATGCAACTCTTCCACACCTGACACCAATGTCAATTTCAGATGATTACATATTTACTACAGATATAATGAATACAGTTTTCAAAAGTGTTAATTTAACACTTTTGGAAAATGTTCTCCACAGAGTTCTGCATGAGAGAATCGTCCATGTTTTCTTTCGGGCATCTTGTGCTTATTTCTTGTATGTAATCCCAATCTGATTTGGTAGGTATGCATCCATTTGGAAGGGCTGTCTGACGTTGTACACTGGGCGGGGAGGTGACCTGCAGAAGATTGGCGAGTGAGTAATCTGCCGGCCTCTCGTGTGGGAGGCTGATGACCATCTGTCTGCCGGTCATTTTACCAGACAGTTTTATCGGAGATGGATTATTCATGCAGAGAATATGTTTCAATGCACATAATTTAAGGAGCAGATTGTGGTTGGCCATCCTGTTCGAGGCTTGCTGAAAGCCTGCTGACACTGGGGTTCAAACCCAGAACACTTGACTGACTTGGAGTCAAACCAGCCACCCAATAGGGCTCTACTCTGGCAGTGTAAATTTAATCCAGGCACTTTGTGCTCAAGTGTGAGGGTTATGTATTTTGTAGAAATTAAATCAAAGTAGATGACACACACTAGATGAACAATGTGTTTCTTGTGCATCTTTGAAGCTGGTGTACAACCCTGCAGTGTTTAATAAGTCAAATTCAGATGCTTGGAATTTCCTTTCATCTTATTAAAGATTTTAGTTTAGATATTTTCTTTTCAGCCCACATGAATAATTAATATTAAGATTTTCTTTGTTCAAGTCGTGACAATGTAATCAACAATATTATCAATGTATCTACAGCTTACTTTTTCATTGACACGACACACTACAATACAACACACTCTAATAATAAAAGTCTCAATGTTATCTCGAGAGGAACTGAGTTGGCCACACAATCTGCACTCTCCTCTACCTCGCAGAGCACCTGGTTTTTACTTCCTGTTTTATAAGTATTAGACTAGTAAACCATACGATTATTGAAACAGAAACTACAGATCTGTGAACACATTTTTTTAATCATATAATTTAATGTTATTTCTCACACAATGTAGCCTAAAAAAAAAATACTTTGATCTACATTCGTTCTGCCCACCACCTGAAATAATGGATTGAGAAACACTTTTCTCCTCATGAAAGTTACACAAGCCAACCAATGACAATGTGGTTGAGTGCATCACGTGCATTGTTCGAACACATGCACAGCCCGAATGGGTAGTTATGCTGGTTCATTTTTAGTTTTCAATTTATGTTAATCTGTAGAAATTAGCTTTGGATAAATTCAATCTAAAAACAAGTTTGTGTCAAAGTTAATTAAACATTGTGTGTGTCACTCCCTCCCTTCCAGGTTCTGCATGGTGTATTCAGAAGTGCCCAATTTTAGTGAACCAAACCCAGACCTGCAAGCTCAGTCCAACCAGCAAAACAAGTCTGTGAGTAGCCTTTTGTCCCCTGAAATTAATGACTCGAGTGGCCGTGCACATGTCCGCTGAAAAGAGTGACTACATATTTTATAGCCCATCGTGATTGTGTTACCAACAGGGTAAACCAGACCAGAATCCAAGGGGAAACTCCCCGCCCAATCAAAATTCAGGTACATCTGCACCACCAGGTATGATTTTATTTTTTATTTTTTTAATCAACAACCAATTACTTCAATCATGCCCAACCTTTATCAAGAGGGCAATCTTCATTAATTTGCAAAAAAAAAACGGGGGGAGGCCTGTTGTTCCCCTGCCTCGAACCCCCGACCGCTAGCCGCTGGGTGTAGCGTTGACCTCACGGTGTGTTGAGATGCGCGTCTTCTCCGTCCGTCCCCCCCCCCCCCCCCCCAGGCAACGGCACCATGCAGCCCTTCGGCAACAACAACAACAACAACCCGGCGCCCGGCGCGGCGCGCGACACCCCCTTCGGCGCCACGGGCCGGCCCAACGGACGCTCGCCGGGGAACGGGGCCCCGCCCGCCATCACCGCCGCCGGAGCCCCGCCCGCCGCCACCAAGCCCTCGGTGACCATCAGCAACGGCAGAGACCCCCGGCGCGCCAAGAGATGAAGCCGGCGTCCAAGAGTCGTAGCTCCTTCGCCGCTCAGTTTGACACCACCCGCCCACTCCTCCCTCCCTCCCTCCGCGTTGCCAAACCTGGCGTCACAACCGAGGAACAAAAGAATCCACCCGTAGTGGCGTCTAGTACAGGTGTTTTTATATATCTATATATATATATATATATCTATACAAAAAGTTTTTTTTTTTTTTTTTTTTTTTTAAACCCGAGTCACCTGTGTAGTGCTTGTGTCGCAGCGCCGCACGAGCGAGCAGCGGTGAGACACGCCGCTGGCCTGCTTTAGCCGGACGCACACACGGCTCTCTGTGACCCGCCGCCAGTCGTGTGCCAGTGTTACCTCCCCCAGTCGACACCACTCCCCCAAACACACATACACACACACCTACACGCACACACACACACACACACCCCTAGCCATGTGTTGTTTTAATGAATCCATACACCTTACTTGAACACTCGATGCACTTTTTGTTTTCTCTTAAATTATGGCGGTGAAGCCTGGCGGTGGTTTGTGCTTCACGTTGCGGGGGGGCAAAGCCTTAAAGATGGTGGACACGAGTACATGGACTGATGCACTCGTGAAGCTTTCCCTTTCTTTTTCCTTTTTTAATTTTTTTTTTTTTTTTTTTTTTTTTTACACCAAACCCTGTGAGTGTTGACTGTAAAAACGAGAGGCGGTGATTCATCGACTCTTGACTTGTATGACGATGAGAGCCAATGGGTTTTCATGAGTGTTTGGCTTTTATGTCTCTCAATTCTGAATACCATCGTGACAGTGGGACCATTTGGGGAATCACCGGCAAAGAGGCTCACCAAATAAATGTTGAGATATTTACAGTCATTTGGGGATTTTTCTGTAGTTTGTAAATTTAGTCAAAATTTTATTTTCAACTGGCAACCATGGTTTGCTATCGTCCTTTTGTTACCAAATGTCTAGAAGACAAATATCACTTTTTAACAGTGGGGGGGATGCATCAATAAGCAAAGAAATACTCAATAGTGAGCTTACTGAATGTGAACATAACCTTTTTAAGAAATACATTTTACATTACATTTTACTTGGTATGCCATGTCTTAAAACTGGTCTATCCTCCATGAAGACCTAGCTGTGTGTGTGTGTTCTCTGCATTGTCTTGGTTGAGCCCGTACACAGCAATAAGACTAGGTTACGTCTGCCACTTCACTGAGACAAGCCTCAGAAGGAGGACTTGCTTGCAAGTGCAACACTTGCAGTCACGGCCGCATAATTTGCTATGTGACGTTTGTCTTGGAAGTGTGTTAACTTTCAATGGCTCTTTATCCTTTGACACCAAGCACCTCAATGTTGCCCACACGTCTCTTGTTAAGAAGTCAACCCCATGCACACACACACACGATGGCTACATACTGTATGTGTGTCTCATGCAGCCACCACAATATAGCCTACTCAACTTTGTGTTGTTAAATAATTTCAACTCATAGCAAGTTAGTAAAGCCACATAATTTACTTGAAACTAATTTGAGGGGATATTATGGCGATGGTGCGATGATATCAATACAACCATCAATATCTTCCATTTTATTACAATCCCCCCCGAGACAAAGTGACATTGTGTGTCACCGAGATGACAGAAGACAGGCGAGACGAACACAAAGCAGCACACACGCTTTGGCGTCCGCCGGGCCTGTAATGCACGGCCCTACACAGGCGAAGTGTTGGTACGCCTGCCATGTCATTGTAGTCCGGTCACGCGAGTGCTTGTGACACTGACCTCAGGAGAAGTGCCCCAGGACGCGTGGTGGCCTCACGAGGCCACGGACCTGCCAGTCACAAGTGCTCAACTTCCTCTCAGGCCGCTTCTCGGCCCCGGGCAAACAAAACAAACCGCTCGCGACGTCTTTGTACACTCTTGTAGCGTTTATGACGATCCCATGGTAATGGATGGATATGGATAGGCCTTTCAAAGTATAACTTATAAAGCTACAGCCCTACTGGGCCACACAACATTATTGGGGAAAAAGATTGTGTGCTTGTGTGATTGTGTGTCCCTCTGTTGAGAAACTTGTGACACATTGTGTATCACATGAGTTTCCTTTTTTTATGTGTGTGTGTGGGGGGGGGGGTTATGTCACTCCATCATCCAATGATAAGGATGCGTCACAGGAATCCCCGGGGTTTTTATTTTGACATTGTGTGTACACATTGCGGTAGAAAATAATAGCCTTACAGCCTAAATAGGCCTGACTTATTTTTTTTAAGATTAATTTGTAATGTGAGCAAAACTAAAATAAAACGCAACCCAAGTAGGTAAACAATATCCTACTGCATTGTGAATAAACCAGCAAGGCACAGCTGTATGATGTAATGAATGCAGGGGTTATGCCATTTAAGAACACTTACGGCTACAGAACACGTGTATCTATGTTCCCATGCTATGTGTCCAGTGTCAGTCATAATGCGTCATCAAAAGCCATCATTTGACTGGGGTTTTTTTGGACTGTGTACAAACAGGGAAACAAACTGGATGGGAGGGGTATGAAGCTGTAGTCTGCAGAGCACTGCTGTCTCTGAGGGATATACTATCAGACTGCAGACAAGACTACACAATGGCTGGTGAGCATTTACATTCTTCTATCTGCTTCACCGGTTATCCTATGTAATTTGATTTTTTTTTTTTTTTTATATATTTACTCCAGAAGTTGTCAAAAATTGTAGATAAGAGATGATTGATTATAAGATAAGATGTACCCCGTTTTATTAATCTGAGATGGGAAATATGGGTGTCACAGAAAGTGCAGTGCATTTAGAATTAAAACAAGAACAACACATTTTATAGGACAATATGTGTTATTAGATGTTCATTGTGGTTTTATTATGACCATATTTTTCTTTCTATCTGCTGTCAAAGATAGAAATGATTACACTTTTGAAATATATATTAGTATTAGTCCATCAGAACTCTAAAGTATGCCTATGTTTTTGAGCAACGTTGTCGTAATCAGTTCGTGTTTTCAGTTCAGTTCAGTTCACATACCAGATAACAACATACATCATTACCAGCATTCAAAGTCTTTTAGCTCAGGAGAACTCAACTTAAAAAATAAAACAATAAAATAATATCAAGTCAAATAAGTGGCAGAAAAGAGTGGGTGAGGTAGATAATGGATATGAATAGTGAATAATGGATATTAAATATATATATATATGGATAATGAGTAAGTACAAGAGCATAGGGAGATGCTCACAGGGGTAGACAAGTAGATGGTGCAAAATAACAATGAGGTGCAGAGACATAGCAGCTATGTAACTGTAAAGTGGCCAAGTGTGTCTGTGTGTGTGTGTGTGTGCGTGTGTTAGGTGGGGGTGAGGGTCCAATCATCTATGTGTGTATGGTGTGTGCAAGTGTTGTTATCTGTAGACCTACTTAGAAATATACAAACTAGTTTTATATAGCTTTTTTCATGTATATTTCTATGTGGCCTTTCAGGGCTTCCGTATGTAGCCTATATGCCTACCGTAGACCATTTTCCATCAACAGATGGTATATTCTCTCAGTATACCGAACTGATCTCTCATATACTGTAGGCTGTCTCTGGATACTTGTCTCACCTATATTTGTCACTTGTTAAGGAAGCATCTTCCCAATTGAGACTCGGGCATTCTCCAAGCATTGAGAAGGAAACTGTTGACCTGTATATTAATATGCCTTGGCTTCTTTAACATTAATATTTGCTCAGTTCAGGATAAGGAAAGTCAAACATAATTTAGGCTCTAGCTTGTTAGCTAGCATCATTACACTCGTTATCTTAACGCAGACAAAAGTATTCGAACAGCTGGCCACATCACACTGCCGTGCGTCAGAACACTACAAAGCGGTGGGCAGTACTTCCTAGTTTGTCAGAATGAAATCACACTCAATCACTGTTGACACTTTCGTTATGTTGTGGCTTTTTCATTTGTGTCGTGGGTTTATTTGTGTTGCGCCTTTGTGTTTTCCCTTAAGGCTCCGTATCTTTTCGAATCTGCAGTGTTTTGGGTTTGCAACTTTATAGTTGATTCTTCAATGAGCTCAGCTACGTAACGTCAATGTCATTGCTTAGAAAAAAAGCGATTGAAGGACTAAACATGTGTTATACACAAATAGTCTGATGGCGAAACATACATTGTTGCATTACCAGAACATAACACATAATTTGACCCTCGGCAACATAACCACATTTGTCTTCCAAGATCTTTCCATAAAAACAACCTTCCATTTTGCATCCGCTTGTAATTTGCAGACTTTTCCACCCTCGACTTTGCCGCCATCTTTGACGAGCTGAACCTCACGTACAACGCCACGGGCGCCTTCGACTTCGACCCCGTCACGCGGCCCTGCGACTCCTCGCCCGTCTCCGACGTCGTCATGATCGCCCTCAGCGTCTTCTACGGGCTCGTCTTCCTGCTGGCCATCCCCGGCAACCTGGTGGTGGTGCTGGTGATCTGCCTGAACCAGCAGCCGCTGTCCTCCTCCGACCTCTACCTGCTGCACCTGGCCGTGGCCGACGTGCTGCTGGCCGCCACGCTGCCCTTCTGGGCCACCTCGGTGGCCTCCGGCTGGCTGTTCGGCGACGCCATGTGCAAGCTGGTCAGCGTCCTCCAGGAGCTCAGCTTCTACGTCAGCATCCTCTTCCTGGCATGCATCAGCGTGGACCGCTACCTGGCCATCGTGCGCACCGTGAGCCCGCACGCCACCGGCCGCAAGCTGCGCAGCTGGTGCGCGTGCGCGGCGGTGTGGCTGGCGGGGGGCCTGCTCTCCACGCCGGGGCTGCTGAACTCGGCCGCGCCCTCCACCAACACCTCCAACCTGACGGTGTGCGCCGAGCACTACCACCCGGGCAGCGTGCAGCAGTGGCGGCTGGCCACCCGGGGGCTGCGCCACACGCTGGGCTTCGCGCTGCCGCTGCTGGTGATGCTGCTGTGCTACGGGGTGACGCTGCGGCGGCTGCGGCGCACCAAGGGGGGCTTCCAGCGGCAGCGCGCCATGCGGGTGATCGTGGCGGTGGTGGCGGCCTTCCTGGCGTGCTGGACGCCCTACCACACCGTGGTGATCGTGGACACCTTCCTGCGGGCCGAGCTGCTGCCGTCCGGGTGCCTGACGAGGAGGGCCGTCGACTGGGCCATGCTGGCCACGCAGAGCCTGGGGCTGCTGCACAGCTGCGTGAACCCGGTGCTGTACGCCTTCGTGGGGGAGAAGTTCAGGGGCAGGCTGGACAGGGTGATGACGAAGGCCGGCGTGAAGGAGCGCCCGCCGGCCTCCAGGCCCAGAAAGCCCTCGCTGTCGTCCGACATGACGTCCACCATCTTTTAAGTGTGTGTGTGTGTGTGTGAGTGAGTGAGAGCGTGTGCCTGTGTGTGTGTGTGTGTGTACCTCAGGGATCAAGTATTTCTGTCTGTGTGAGTGTGTGTGTGTGTGTCATGCTATATCGCCACAACTTCCTGTGTTTTGGAGAGCACATTTTTCTATGGGTCTTCTTCATAGATGTTTACTTTTGCAATGAAAACTTTTTTTATACAAAACATTTGTTTTTTTTTATTATGTCATAAAATGTGATACTACTCAAAACTCAAATAAGCAGGCACTTATTTGGTGCGTTATAAAGGGGAAGTGACTCAGCAATTTTTTTTTATTTAAAAAAAGTTTTATTGTAATTTAAGAGAAAAAAAAGGAAAAGAAAAAAAGCTATACAGAATTTTATATATATTTTTATGTTATATTCCAAAATTGTAAATGTGTACATTGTAAATTGCTTTGTATAATTTCCTTTCATTCCTGTATAAGCGGTGGTTTACTCACCCACAGTGCCTCCCAGTGTTGAAATATGTAACTGGTTATTGCTAAGCAACTAGATGTTGCGTAACTGAATGTACATTTATTTTTTATTAACTGTGTTATATTTACTGTTCCTGCATGTATTGATAAAACATGCAACTCTTTGAGAAATGCCTCTGCCTCATTCTGTAAAACAATAAACCATTGGATAACATAATTACTTTTCTTGTAAGTCTCATGATCTGCCTGTGTAGTTCAACTCATCCAGATACAAGGTGTTTAGATGGACTGACCGACAGACAGAACGATAGACAGAGGATCCTGACCCATCCACTGCTTTGTTTTCCATGTGTGTCCTAGTTGGTCCAATGTGTTGTCACCTGCGTTAATTACTCATTGAGTTCACCTGTGTTCCATGTTATTTAAATTCCACTCTCTCTGCCCCTTTTTGTTAGTTATTTTTTGCTTCAGTTTCTATGTGTTTCCCTGTGAGTTTGTCTGGCAGCAGCCTGGGGTTGAAATCCTTGTGATTGTGATCACAATGCTGCATTGTATGCTGTGGCACACAGTATCGCTCTAGATTGTGCATAGAAAATATGTCTTTATTGTTGATGTAACATTCTACTAAAAGTGGCATCATGGCTATCTACAGTATATACATATGTATGTATCAATCACTAGTCTGTCCCCATTAAAACCACATTTGACCTACAAATGAAATCTTTCTCCAACTGTGGTGCACCATGCCACAAGGTCTGCTGACAAGGGATTGGCTGGAGGACTGAGAAGTGGGCGGGATCTGTTGGGTTGACTGGTGAGACAGATCAACACACAGCTGTCATTCTGTCATTCCCCCCTTAGGACTGGTCTGGCTAAGGTGGTGTCGTGGCGGTGGTGGGGGGCTGTCGTGAGTAGGAATGCTTAGCTCATGGGCCAAGCGGGCAGGGGCACAAGAACCACCATTGCTTGTGTGCGTGACAGGACCTCGGACGCACCGATTCAACCATTAACATCTGAGCCAAGAGGGAAAATAAGGTTTTCCAAAGGAGCGTAATCAAGGAGACCTGTTCCAGAGTCCCAAGGATCTCCAATCAAAAAACAAGAGTGAAGTCTGAGGCCACAAGAGGGAAACTGTCACCTAGCAGAGGCAAGGGGAGAGAGCTTTCAATGCAACTTGAGCCACTTGGTCTTGCCCTAAAAATACATCTTTGCAGCAGAGCCGGTGCTTTCTAAAACCTGCTTAATAACTCGATAATCAACTTTTATTCCATCCCCATTTGGACAGCAAACTAGAGGTAGTACAGCACAAATCTCATTTTGTCAGTTCCCTCAATTATGATCACAACTTGTAATTGGTTCTCAATAACTCTCAATCTGATCTCAAACTTTAACTGTCACCGATGTGAGCGCCATGTCAACTGCAACATCTTCGGGGTTTAGTCCTTCCTCTCAGTCATTTCCCCTGTGAGATCCCTCCGTTTCCAGACCATAGTGCGTGGAGCCCCCCCCCCCCCCTCCCTCCCCCGTCCCGGACCTGTGTTAGGGCCATCTCACCCGCTAACCGCAGCCATGAGGAAAACCGAGGTCCTCACGACCCAGAAGAGGGGCGCCGCGGACGAGGCGGGCCCGGGCTTCGGGGGCGCCGAGCCCCCCGTCCCCCCGAAACGCTCGCACAAGAACCAGGGCCCCAACCAGAACCAGAACCAGAACCAGAACCAGGACGCCCTCTCCCGTCCTCAGCCCTCGCCGACGCCGCCCGTGTTTTTGCGCAAGATGAGGAACGCGGCGGTGGGCACGGGCTGCGACATCCGCCTGAAGGTGAGCGTGGGAGGGGACCCCCAGCCCTCGCTGTACTGGTACCACAACGACGAGCTGCTCAACATGGACAACCAGGAGTACGGCGGCCTCTGGATCAGGGACTGTAAGCCCAGCGACGCCGGCCTCTACACCTGCATCGCCAACAACCACCTGGGAGAGGCGCGCAGCAGCGCCGTGCTCGCCGTCTTGGATCTGGGAGAAGGTGAGGTCACGTGTTCATGTGCGCAGGCGGTCAGCCGTTCTCCCCCCGTGTTTCGGCCCGTCAGCCGGGGCGGTTTGTCCGGCGCCACTGAGTGGGTTCAGGTACAGGTCACCAGGGCGTGAGGGCATATCTCGCTCAAGGATGGCCTACACGTGTTGTGATTGGGGGATCGAACCTAGAACCCTACGTCTGGGGGGGGGGGGAGGTCACGACACACCACAATGTCTCGAGTACCCCCGCTACCACCAGACCTCATAATGACCCAAAGATGGATACTGTTAGATATTATGAAGACCTTTGCTAGATGCTTTGGACCAAAACAACTGAAATGTATCTTTACTCACTACGGTGAGTGAGCGGTCCCAAAGAAGCAGGCAGGGGTCTGGTGGGGAATTGAACCCAGGACCTTTAACCAATGCTGGTATTCAACCTTTAGATGATGCTAGGTTATTTGCATATCACAGCTGAAACTTCCAGGTGGAAGCAATTCCAGTCATTAGAGACAGTCACCTGTGTTAATTAGCAGAGCCCCAGAGGTATCAGCCAATCAGGGAAGTCTGTCTCGTCATTCTACGAAATGTGTTAAATGGAGTCTCTCCTTGTGGTTCCTGTTTGCTTGCCTACAATTGAAAATTAAGCATATTTTCTGTTTTCATAACTGTTTTCAGTCCGGATTCAGGACTGCAGGGTGGCAGGGTTTTGTGCCAGCCCCCTTAGGACATAAACCTACCAACACACCTTTCATTATTGAGATCGATGGAGAGGGGTGTGTAAAGAGGCCTAAATATATATTGTGATTATATATATCTGATATATTATATTAAATATTACTTCTCCATTGCATGGGGTGAGCCAATGAGTTCTGCGCAAATGCAATGATGCAATGCGGTGTTATGTCTTGAGTTTGGCATTTTGCTCGGCCTAATGTGACAGCATTCAGTGTCGGTTTGGATGACGAAAATAACGCCCTCATAATTGCATGCTCAAATGGAAAAGAAATACGCGGTTACATGCACTGTGCAATGATGACAGGATAGAGATGCTTCTATGGAGATTAAATGTTCTGTAAGGAGCAGTCAGGAATCGGCTCTCTTTTGCACTATGTCATGGTAATGGTGTTACTACACTTCTGTTATTCATCAGTGTGCTGCATAGCCATTGCGTTCACACTGTGGATAATTACATTACATACATGGACAGTCAGCAGGTTATTCCAGTATCACGCAGAATCAGGGTTTTGGGGATATTGTATAGACTGCCCAACAAAACAGTGACTAATTTCTGATGTCCTTTGACCTCAGAAATGTTAAGATACACAGGTAAGAGTTGCAGACATTCATTAAACAGGAATAACATTTTGAGACAGTGGAACTGACAGCTACTAGTAATACCTGTCATATCGAGAGACCTACAGTATGTTTGTGTGTGTTAGCTTACGACTCGATGTTACTCGAGTTAAAAGGGTTTCACTTGCGTGACTTTTAATCACCATTATTCATGTGTCAATGCACATTCCTAGAAACTAGGAACCTGAGGCTAGTTAATCTGTGGGGAATCATTATTAGAAAGGTACCGGCATGATAGCATTGTTGATCTATTCAACAGCTGTGATATGAGCACAAACCAACTGCAGCGATGGAGGAAATGGCAACCCTCCCCTCCCAAAAAAACAACCATAACCTGTTATGGTATTGTTCAAGAAATTTGTCATTCTGCCTTGCTGTTTTCACCTATGTGTTGCAGTCTGCATCCAACTGCTTCTACAGCTGTCACTTCACTCAATAGGGTCTCTCTCTCTCTCTCTCTCTCTCTCTCTCTCTCTCTCGCTTCCCCCCCTGTCTTTCCCTCTCTGTGGCCGTAGACTAGTAGCGCTGCCTGGTTATTTATACTATGGAATGTGCCAGGCCTTAGATTTCTCTGACGGTAATGGGCCACAGCTCCTATTACAGAGGAAGACATCAGTGCTAATATTAGCGCTAAACTGTGTAGTTTTGGGGGGTTTTTTTCTGGGGTGGGTTGGGATGTCTCTGGATGAACAAAAACAGAAAATGGCAGTGTCACAAATTCACGAGTCTTATTTTAATGGACACAATAAAGTAAATGTCACTGAGCATTCTCCGTGCATGCCACTCAATACACTTAAGTTACATGGCCTTCAAATACTGCTCGTGTACTTTGAACTGAATTACGTTTCATTGAGACTCGAGTTGCTGCTTTATGCTGTATCCTTAGATGATCGCAAGCTGAGGAATATAGATACAATACATGCATTTGTTTTGTTGAAGCATGTGCAAATAGTTTTCAGTTTGTGGGTTTGTGGTTTGGTGCAAAAAGCGTCCGCTTCAGTTTTGAGGACTGTATTATTGCATTATCCTGACGTTTCCAACCCTTGGATGTTGTAGACTGTGTGTTTGATCGCGTGTTGCTCCGGTGGCAGTCCTCGTTGTGAGGGGGTCAAACAGAGAGTGTAAAGGTCTAACAATCATCGGTTTCTGAATAGTGAAGAGCCAAGTGGAAACGCTCTCAAATGTCACTGTCATTCGAATCACTGTCGAGCGGATCACATTTCTACATGTCCAACAGCATGTTTTTGGTAGCATCATTTTCTTTACTATCTTGTATAGTAATTTTATTCATTAGTGAGTACTTAATTAATATAAAGTATTGCACACAACACAAAATACTGTTTTTTATATTGAAATTAAAATGTTATATTTGTGTTATTATTTTGTCATACACTGCAATCGGACTATATCTTTATTCTTTTACAACTGTTTTGGGCACAGTCCTACTATGGCCATTCTAGACTCATGGAGTCAATGGTCATATCAGGGCTATTGTTAAACAGTGCGTGTGCTCCAGCCACGCTGTGCTGCCCATGTGTATCTGAAATCCACTACACTCCTTGGAGGGGATGATAAAATAGGAACTTTAGATGAGTGTGTGTGTGTGTGTGCTGATGACGGCCATGGCGTCTTTCCAAAATGCTTGGATATTTTCCCCATCGTGTCATCCTCTGCTCGGGTCAGAGATCTGAGGGAACAGGTGGAGTCTGAAACACACTGTGGAAACCCCCCCCCCCCAAGATGGGATCATGAAGCACTAGCCCACCACAACAACACACACGTTTTGTTTTTAGCTAAATGTGAGCACAAACAGAACTTGATTTGGCTACTTTTGCTTTGACACCAGAATGCATCATGGGATTATATACCTTGCCAAAACTCTGCCACTGAAGTGGCCTATTGTAAAATGACCAACAAACGTATACCGTAACCTAGGCTTTGTGTAAACTTTGTGTTTCTCACATAAACTATTAATTATCAAACAATGACCAAAACACCATTACGACCAATAGCATTCCTATGCCCTTATACTTCCAAAATGGAGGTGGTCATTGGGAAGTGACGTCACGATGCACAAGCCCTGTAGAGACCCTTTTCACTGAAGCGCTGTCGTAGGACAAACACAGGTGTTGCCCATTACCAGCCTGCTGCTTTTATGCACATTGCACACACATACTGTATATACATAGACACTGACTGCTTCGACCCGTTGCTATGATACGTCAACGTCACGCCATATTTGAGAGGCCAAGACTAACTTCTAAAAAAAATACAAGAGAAACGGGGGAGCTGCGACTTTTCCTCATGAAAGGCACCATACCGTTCACATTTCTCTGCCAATTTCCATTTGCATTTTAATATTCATGTTCAATCTCTGATATGTTTTTTTTAATAAATACAAAAGAAAGTTAGAATGTTGTGAGCATCACCTGGGTGTGTCCTACACTGCACTATCAGGACTGCCTCGAATCTGAAATTCTATGAACATTTTGCAAGTCACACACTCTAAATTGTTTTGTCTGTAGGCCTATGTTGTGTATTATTATATACATTATACGATATCCTATCAAATGTTTTATTGCAAGGATTGAAGAGTCAGTATAATAATAATAATAATAATAATAATAATAATAATAATAATTATTATTATTATTATTATTATTATTATTATTATTATTATTATTATTATTACGTATAGATGGATGCACGTAGGAGTTTAGGGGTTTACATCTTATTCAGGACAGCGACCCAGAGACTGCGGGCTATTGAACCCATACCCACACCATCCCGAAAGCGTCAAAGTTGACAGCAAATATGGCGAGGAACTCTGAACATTATTGGTGCTGAGTTTGTCCAACAGACAGACTGTTGGAGCCCTCGTATAGCTGACGTCCACAAAAAATGTTTGGCATCTCAGCTGTTGTCTGGCGACTCTATTTGCTTTAATAACGCTGCCGCCGTATCGCGGTCCAAAACACTCTGGCTGTCAGCTGCATCGGGGTCGCTCCTCTTCTCCAAAACCTCCAGTCCACCAGAGATCTGCCGTCACCAGGCCCTCCTAACCCTTAAGTGTGACGATGTCTAAGAGCCATTACAGCACGTTCCAAATCGTAAGTCGACGAGACGATAACGAGAACAACACGGCGTTTTTCCAATTACGTGACCGCCGCCGTCATCTAGACCATTAGACCCCAACGGCCCATGCTGCAGAGATTGTTTTTTTGTTGTTGTTGCCTGTTTGTCTTCCAATGACTTAGAGAAATGATCTGCAACATTACACATAGGCCTAGAGTAGCCTATATTATTCTAACCAATATCCATACATCATCTGGTTGTAACAATATAGGACATGGTCCATGGTGGTTATTTCCCCACTGCCCTGTTCATGTGAAGCCACTGCAGACCCCAGGTAGCCTGTACATGTCCTATGGGGGGGATACTGTACCAGCCCACTTATATATAGTAGTAGGCCTAGGGTATTCTCGTCGTCTAAGTATTTACGCAATCAGTAGCGGTTAGACCTAGTGACACAAATAGATTTGCATAAAGGCAGCCGAGCGTGTGTGCGCCGTGCAAATACATCAGATTTCTTTGCAATATCATTTATACTAAAGTATTCTAAATGTCGACGTGCAATCGTGAATCGATCATTCGGGGGGGGGGGGGGGGGGGGGGGGGGCGGGGGCTCATCAACAAAAGCCATGAATTCGAAATCTCAGCGAGACAAAACGATCCGGACTGGCCCATTGAACAACAAGGCACATGTGATACACACCGATAACAACCGATTAATTACATTTCTGTCAAGCTACAACGAACCCACTTGTGCGGCGACACCTGTTTGATTACCTCACGTACTGTAGCCCCCCCCACCCCCCCTGAGGCGCTTCCACATCGCGCCTGGCTGCTCTGCTTTTAATGAAGACGTCTTTGTAAACTTGCCCAGCGTATGGCGTGTATTGATTTCGCGTGGGCAAAGCGAGAGAGAGAGAGAGAGAGAGAGAGAGAGAGAGAGAGAGAGAGAGAGAGAGAGAGAGAGAGAGGAGAGAGAGAGAGAGAGAGAGAGAGAGAGAGAGAGAGAGAGAGAGAGAGAGAGAGAGAGAGAGAGAGAGAGAGAGAGAGAGAGAGAATAGGAGGAGGAGGTGGACGTGTTTGTTCTCCCGTAGAAAATCCTCCCTGTGCGCTGAAATGAGATGAAATTGGCTTCTTCCACGTTTTCAAGTCGCACATCACATCACCGTAGAAAAGGTTTTATCCGTAGCCTACTCCTCGCGACTACAGCCATCGGTGAGGGGTGGCGATGATTTTATAGCGATTTTGACGATTAGATTATCTTTTTTTCAAATAGCAGCAGCAGGTTGCTATGACTATCCAGTCAGCGTGCCCGCTTGCGTGGATGCTGAATACTGTACGGTGTTGCGGAGGAGTGAGGGGGTTCCTGTCGCGGTTGCAGGGATTCTCTATGCCCCCCCCCCCCCCCCACCACCACCACAAACACACACACACACACACACACACACACACACACACACACACACACACACACACAATCACACACACACACACACAGAATAGCCCCGTTACGCAAGGAATAGCAGATATACTCACTTGGGACTAAACGAGTGGGGGAGGAGGGAAGAAAAAAAATCCCCGAAGAAATATATCAAGCTGGAATACACTATGTTGTGAGGAGGGGGGGTTTCTCCATCTCCTGTACAACGCGAGGTGTTCATCATTGTTTGCCCACCTTGTCGATGCTGTAGCCTTTGCTTTTTTCCCCCTCCTCTTAGTGGAATCCCTCACAGATGAGCACGCTTGCGACTGGCGAGACCCCCGCGGACAGATGCAACTTATGGGCTGCAGAACGGGAATGAGGGTTCTTGTTAAAGGGGATGCTGGCTCTCCTTGTTTTGTGTAGGGAGGTTTGTTTCTGGGTGGCGTGCAGCACGCACTGTTGTATTCCTCTTCCACGTCAAGTCATGACAGAAAAGCCCCCGTTGGTAGCTGAATGACTTGATTTGCAGGGCAGTTAGGCGACAGTTTGGACTCTAGTGTCAATTGTAAGCGTCTTGATTTAAGGGCATAGCAGGCAAGCCCCCCGTCTCCATGGAAGACCAAATACAAAAACACTCCTTACAATGGTGGAGAACATACCCACTGCAATGAAGAAATACAGACCAAAGAAAGAAAAGCAAGTAAGTGTCCAATGATCAGCACGTTTTGTTATTATTGACCCCATTTGTATTTGTTGTGCAATATTTTTCCGTCCATATGTTTTCTTTCCGAAACTGTTGGATTAGTAATAGCTGATGGGGAGCATGCTTTGTTGTTGTCTGTGTCATTCAAGAGTTGAAGAGCGTCATTTTTTTTGGACAACTGTCAGACACGTCAGTGATGATGGAACGGAGAGCTTCTGTAGTTCTCAGTTCTGCGAGCAACACAGCGTATACGAAGAACTTGAGCCTTCCTTCCCATAGTGCCTTGGAATACTAGAGGTGGAAACTTGGGAATACAAGACACACACACACACACACACACACACACACACACACACACACACACACACACACACACACACACACACACACACACACACACACACACGCACACCAAAACCACCACCTCTGAGCTTGCTGCAACTGGTAATGCCCAACAGGCTTCTCCCAGTACTGTAATCACCCACCACTTAATACACGTATAAGCAGTGGAGAGCGAAGTGCACTTCACCGGAACATATATTTGATTCGAAAGTCGTATTTTATGCCAATGGTGGTAATTAGTATGGGACTTCAATTTCAGAATAGGGCTATATAATTTGAATCGAATTAATCCTGATGGAAATGGTTTCTGGAAGAAAAAAAAGAACAGCAAGTCAATGCAAAATCTAGAAAGGTATATTTATGGACACAATATATGAAGTAACATTTATTTAGATATAATATGATATGAGAAGAGCAAATGGAAATCTACAAATGAATCCAGTTCATAATATGTACATTCTGACAAATGTACTTCTGCGTCTGCTGAATGTTCTAAATGTAAATGTAAATGTAAGGTATGTATAATCATCACCATCATCAAATCAATCAAAGGTAGTGTGTGTGTGTGTGTGTGTGTGTGTGTGTGTGTGTGTGTGTGTGTGTGTGTGTGTGTGTGTGTGTGTGTGTGTGTTACTGGGGGTCAGGGTGATATGGACGCTTTGCTGTGTGAATACAAAGGTACACTACAGAGCATTCAGATATTTCTTTGACCAACCTTCTGTTTATTTTTGCTTTCAGCCCCTTGTGCCACATTTTGTTCATACATATTCTTGTTTGATAACACACAGTTGACAAGCTTTTAAACAGACTCTAAACATGAATTAGGACCTGCAAGTGACCATTGATTATTGCAAATATTCCTCACACACACACACACACACACACACACACACACACACACACACACACACACACACACACACACACACACACACACACACTTGTAATCCTCTCCCGCCTGGAGTACAAATAATCTTCATCATGTTCAACATGGTTGACTTTTTCTCCTCTCCTCTGTTCAACTCATTTCTTCACATGATGTTATGATATGTGTTACCACCCTCACACATCCTGCCCTCATCGTCTTTATCTCTGGCGTTATCCTTGCTAAACCTCGTGAGTACGTGTGTCCTGGTTATCTTCAGCTTCACGTAGCTAACTTCCTGCCGGTCCTCCCACAGAGAGACGAGCACGCTGGTGAAGGCTATACTGCTGTATTGATTCCTCAGTAACCAGGTCTATTCTTGGCTTCACCATCACTAATTCAGAGGGTTTTTTTTTGTATAGACCATGGTTGTTTTTATCCTGAGCAATAAGATACTTAATTGAACTCCTCTCTCAAAAGGTGAGTTTGTTTTTTAACAGAGGTCCAACCAAAGCAATTTACTCATGCCAACGGGTAGGCTACAGACATTAGGGTTCAAACCCAGCACCTTTCTGCTGGGTTTGCCCAGCAATACACTATCCTGTCCGCTGTCCTGGATTCATCTGGGTCCTGGATGTACATTTTTCCTCACTTCCCACTGATACACCTATATCAGAAGCCCCCCTTCTGATATAGGTGTATCAGTGGGAAATGAGGGAAAATAGGTCTTAGTATTACCAAAAGGCCCCTCTGATTGATTTGTCTGATTTTTAAACAGAAAAATTAAATTAAATGCAAAATCTTAAATGCTAAATCCTGTGCTCTGTGGGCCTGTAACGCTCTTAGAGACTGCAATACCTGAGAGAAAAACCTCTACATCCTCTCAGACATTGGTTCCCTGAGTGAGATAGAACAGACTCTGCCATACACAAAGATGTGTTTACCGGCCACCATAGATGCCATTGTCTCTAAACCTATAACCTGTAATCACCTATAGTGCTAACAACGCTGTCCTATTGGTTCCTATGGTAACAGTGTTTTCTCTCATTTCTTCTTCTGCTGCCACTGTGGAAACTTCCTCTTCCACTAGTGCAGGGAGATAAAACACGGTAAAATATCTTGTTAATGTGGGTTCGAAGGATTGTTTTTACCGCCATTAATTGTTGACGTTTTCTAAACATTACATTTATATTTTTAAATTGTTTATTCGTCTATGTTTGGTCCATATTTGCAAAAAGCTTACATTTGTGTTCTGACAATCTTTGTCCGCTTGTTCGTCAGATTCTGAGACTACAGATGATGAAGCTGGGGACCAGTATGAGACCAAAGATGAGGGTGGAGATTTGGAGGAGCGCCCTGTTTCTACAGGTAGCCATTTTGATTCTGGCTCACCTCCATAATTTCAATGTATACATTTGAACACCTGTTTTGAACACATGTGAACTTTTATCATTAGGATTGTTATATCAGTCCTTTATTAAAAAAAATGTTTTCACTGGCCTTAGTGATGGACAAATCTGTAAAGGATGATGACAACACAGCACCTGGACATGAAGAGTATTCTAAGGCCACAAGGTAGGCAACATAAAACACAATACTCAATACACTAGTAAGAAAATTGTTGTTGAAACACTGATCTTTTAAATGTTGTTTTGTTTGTCATTTCAAGACAATCTCCCCCTCAAGTCCTCCCACCCCCATCTCCAAGGATCATCAGGCGTTCCTCCACCTCTCCAATGCAAAGTCGCTCTGGCTCAACAACGCCAATTAGCTTTAGTGGAAGGAAAAAGGCTGTTGTTCCCATCGACTACCAGGACACGGTACCTGGGGAGTTTGAAGAGAAGATCAGACAGCCCAAATCGGTTGGCATGTCCCAAGGCAGTACCCAAGACTCCAGACCCCAGACACCTGTGAGCGAGTACTCTTCCCGCAAGGAACTTGCCACCAGACCTTCCCCAAAGCTCACCAGGGCAAGTTCGAAGGTTTTTGAGAAGGTGCGTGGCTTGGAGGAGAGAAGACGCAGCCTTGATCTTCCTGAAGGCTCCATCTCAGGAAGATCTTGGGCAGGATTCAACCGTGAAGGGTCTGTAGACTCAGACGATGGTGGAAGCCGGCTGGGGATCTCTAGAGAAAGTTCCAAAGAAGATCTACGGGAGGCTCTGAAAGAGGATGCAGCTGAGAGGAGGTCAATGTTCAGACAGAGGGCTGCCTCGCTAGAAGACAAGCCTCGGTATACGCAGAAAGTTCAGGACATTGAGAACAAGTTCACAGAGGAGCTCCAGCGCATCAAGAAGCTTGTGGGCAAACCCCACATGAAGAAGTCTTTCTCGACCGAGCAACTCACCTCGAGGGGAAGGCAACGGCAACCTTTTAGGAAACTTGAGCCCATACCTCCACAAGTACTCCAGAAGCTCCAAGAGAGGGAAAAGGCACAGTGGGCTAAAGAGCAAAAAGAAAATGAGCCAAGCAAACAAGGTTCTTCCCCCAGGTCACCACAGTTTCTCTGCAACCCACCAGAGTCAATGCAATTATCAGACCTACCGGGGCAATGTTCAAGGAGGGAAATTAACATCGCCAGTCCGGTTCGAGAAATAATTCAGAGGTCATCTTCACCGGCTGCCACTCGAGCTCTACGTGCAGAATCACCAAGCACAAACGTTGAAATGTCATTGCGTAAAGTTGAACGAAGACCACCAAGTCCGCTTGTGCAAAGGGTATCTCGAGTCCAAGAACAAGCACACACACAACCAGTGTCTCCTGTGCAGATGTCCACAAAGGAGGAGAACTCAGGGCGAAGGACGCCAATTGAAGTTGCCCTGCGGAGAATCGAAAACAGACCGGAGAGTCCTCTGGTGCAGAGAAGACCCACGATCGTTCAGGAGCTCCCAGGGCAACAACTACCAGCAAAGCCAGTGAGGGTAACGCCGGTCAGTCCATTGGAGGAGAAGATGGAGGTGGAGGTCACAAAGTCAGCCACCAAGCTGAGCATCCCCACCATCATGGTGGAAAACAAACCTGTGGAACAGACCAACCAGGTGTCACAGATCATGAGCGGCAAAGGAGGACAAGCGCAGAAGACCAAAGCGAAGAGTCGCAGAACAAGGCCTATGTCTCCAGAGCAAGGTCAGATATTAAGCTTTCATCCAATCCTTCTTGCATTTTGTCCGTTTGGACATTGTTTTCATTTTGATAATTTTCTTACTTACTTTCTTTTGTCTGTACATACTGTATTTTCTTTCTGTCTTTCATTTATGTTTGTTCTATCTCTCTTTCTGTTTCGCTTCCTTTCTTTAGTTGTATTTAGCTATTATATCGGAATTGTAAAACCAGCTGACCCATCTGACAACAATGACTGTGTGCAAAAGCTAATAGTTGACCCAAATTCTTTCTTGTGATTTGAGAAATCGTACAGATTCTTCCGACGACTCTTATGTGTCTGCTGGCGAGGACCCGATGGAGGCCCCAGTGTGTGAATGTCCCCTCCAGGACACCGTCTCGACCGCCGGAACGGATGTACTCCTGAAGTGTGTCATTGCCGGCACCCCTCTTCCCGAAGGTAAGAGGTGAACCCACCAAATATTTGATGCAGTATAATAAACAATACTTTCTGATTTTCTCAATGTCAAAAAAGGGAGATAATTAACATTTCTCTATGTGCATCGTTCTTCAAAACAGTATTCCCCTTTTCACTTCACTCTCCTGTGATCAAATGAAACAGGCGAGGCATGTAGACGGTGTGTGCTTGGCATCTGAGTTGTATTGTAGATTACTTTGTCCTCTGCTGTAACCCGCTTATGGGGTGTGGCCCACAGTTCAAAAACCACAGGTTTTGATAATGATCCTTTTGACCAATGTTTCGCTTTCTCATCGTTCTCTTTTTTGCCTCCTCCATTTTTTCTAGTTACGTGGAGAAAAGATAACACCGTCCTTGCTAGCAGTGCGAGCTGTGTGCTGAAGGTGGAGGGCGATCGGCATAGCCTCCTCATCAGGTCGGCGAAACTGACTGACGGGGGAAAATATTCTGTCACCGCAGTCAATGAGGTCGGCAAGGTCTCCACAAGCTCCACCCTGGTCATCAAAGGTGAATTAGTTAGTTATTACAATTGTTAAGACTGAATCAAACGTTGCTCTGGTGGTAAACAAAACCCTTTTTGTTAGCTAGTTCATCTCTGTAAGTCATTCCAGGAAAGCAAATCTTCTTTCATTATATTGAAGGAAGTCAGTTGAACGGACATACTGCCATTACTATTATTTTTGTTGGACAGCGGTAAATTGCTTTTCAAACAGCTTTTTCAAATCATTTTCTCTATTCTTATTCAAAGCGCGATATGTTATGAATTTACCTTAACATATCAAATGACAATGTTCCATCTTTCTTTCACTCGAATGTCTCACCATGGCCTGGTTTTCCTATCATTTCTCATTTTATCAGGGACACCAGATTTAGGGAAGATCTGTCTCAAATTCAAATAAAAAATAACATTATTAATCCCACTAGGTGCAATTGCTTATGTGCAAATTGCTTTTCTTTTTCAAATGACCTTCGGAATGATTTTTGTTCCCCCACAATGAAAAACTAGCTTTGGTGAAAAAATGGGTTATTTATAATTGAATTACTTCAACACTACAATATACATAAAAACAATACAATTATTAAATGTTTGGGTTATTATATATATATTTTTTTTATTTACTTCTTGGCTACAGCCTTTAACTGATAAGTATTTCATCCAGTTACATTGCTCTATTGTCAACTGTCAAATACCTTGTAGCATGCTGCTTGACAGTTTTTGGACGGATTCAAATATCAAGACGTAGCTCTATCCTAGCCACAGCGATGAACCCTCCCACTTTTTGAAAAGCTATGCCATGCCACAACCACCCATTTAAGGTTATATGATGCCTTTTTTCCCCCACTCTCAGCAAAATGTGTCTTCCATATATTGCAGTTGAGCAACCTCACTAAGAGTTGCCATAGCAACTCAGAGGCTAAATCAAACCTATAAATTGCCCACTACAGCACAGCAGTTCCACTCAATATGAATCCTCTTGTTTTGTGGACTCAGGTTACATGCTCATTGTCAAGCGCAACATTTTTTTTTTCTATAAAAGTAACAGAGCGAGAAAAAAAACATTGAACACAGAATTGCATTAAGCACAGAATTGCATTAAACACAGAATTGCAATAAACACAGAATTAACATAATCAAAAACTTAATTTAACTGAATCGTTTATTAGTTGTATTTAGTCATTTAGCAGAACCTCATAAACAAAGCAAATTAACTGCACATTTTAGATACAATTTTACAAGGAGCAGGTCACAGCTAGGGAATCTTGCTCAAGGCCTTCTTAACAGGTAGACCGTTCACATTGTTGTTTAGGCTCAGAGTCAGATGAAACAATATTAGATATTGTGCTACTATTAGATCATAAACCACGCCATCGTAAACATGGCTAAGTCTTACACAACGTTTGCTGGTATCTGTAAGGCTCGGCCCAGGAGCCCAGGGGGAACCTGGCGCTGCCCAGGGACATCAGCAGCCCCATCACCTCCGACGAGGAGTACCTCAGTCCCCTGGAGGAAGGTATGGATCTGGGCCAGCCGGGACCCAGACGGGTCATCGACACCAGGTTTAAGGAGCCCCCGGCCTTCCTGGTAAGAAAGTAGGGAAGAAACCACAGTTACATATAACAACATATATACATACAAACAAATACAAATATGTTCCGTTAAATAACGAACATATACAATAACGAGAAAAAAGAGAAAAACCTACATGGCAGTTAAAAGTCAGGGGATGAACAGTTTTTTGAATTGAGGATAGTTTTACAAGCAGAAGGTAAAGCATGACAACGCCCTGATGGCAACAGAGCAAATTCACTTGCAAAGAACATGCCCAGAAGGCAAAACGATTGCCTAACTGCAGCGTTTGTTGGATGAAAAAAAGAATTAACATCTCTTTGTTCCACTCCGATGATCTTAGAAAAGATTTGAACAATAAGGCTGCTTCTGTCTTTTACTGTGAGGCTGTGAAACCAACACATAACTCCCATGCTCCAATTCCATGCAGGCAACCATGAGTGATCAGGCTGTAATTGAGGGACAGGAAGTGACCATGTCCGTGCGAATAAGTGGACAACCCAAACCTATGCTCTATTGGTAGGTCCCCCCCCCCCCCCCCCCCCAACCACCTCCCACGTCAAGAGAGAGTCCCTCTCCCTCCTTTAAGTCATCGTTGTATGTTTCTGAATGTATGCCTACATGTTTTGTTCTCTTGGCTTGTTGCCTTGAAGTTAATGCCAACTGGCATGAGTCTAAAGATGAAGATGAAATGTTTCTTTTTATCTTCTCTGGCGTGAATCACTATGCTGTGTAGCATATAGTATGTAGTAATCAGAATTATTTAGATTCCCAACGAGAAGCTGAACAGAAATGTACAATTCAGCAAAGAAGGATCAAGCCATTTAAAAACATCAGACATACGAAACAAGCATCCCATTAAATACATCAAAGGCTCCCCGGTCGCAAAAAGATGTTCAACAGTTACAATATCTTTAAACTGCAGCTACTCTGATGTGGTGAAACACAACGAAATATATCAGCTTTTTGTGGACATGAACAGACCTGGGCCAAGCCTAGCATGTGTAGGTTGGCTAACGTCTAACGCCCATGTGAGCGGACTCAAAAGGGCAGCGGTTCTTTGCTCTTCCATTCTGCGTGTAACCCACTGGCCCCTGGTCTCCCCAGGCTGAGGGACCGGGTGACGGTGAAAACAGGCCCGCGGCACCTGGTGCGCGAGGCCGAGGACGGGGCCTTCCAGATGACCGTCCGGTCGGCCACGCGCTCCGACTCCGGCGTGTACACGTGCAAGATCATCAACGAGTACGGGACCAAGCAGTGCGAGGGGAGGCTGGAGGTCAAAGGTGAACTTCTGCTGTCGCCATCGTCGCAAAGTTCGTTCGAGTAGTTTGTGGATCAGCAGGGTTTTTTAGATGTGGATTTTTTTTCCACTGAGAAAATAATTAAATGGTTCATGATTATTGGAAGATATTGATATGAGTCGATAATCAATCAATGTTAATCAATGGATGATATCAAACCTTTTTTAAAGCCACTTATATGGTGAATGAATATGAATGGATATGAAATGAATGGATACAACTAAACATAATGAAAGCTGTACATCTACATGTATGTCATTTCTGTAATTTCCATTTTTACACTGAACAAACTGACTTCATGATGAAACGAGTCCCTGAACACGTTGACATGAATGCTGTGCGTTCACCGGCCACCCTGTCCTCCATGCCCCCCCCCCCCCCCAGCCCTGCCGGTGGAGCCCGGCTTGGCGGTGATCCGGCCCGTCCGGGACATCACGGCCAAGGCAGGGGACACCGTCATGTTCGAGTGCCACGTGATGGGGCCCCAGGACACGGACGTGGACTGGCTGGCCAACAACAAGCTGATCCAGCCCGCGCTGCTCAACTGCAAGATGCACTTTGACGGCCGCAAGTGTCGCCTGCTGCTCAACTCTGTGCACGAGGACGACAGCGGTACCTACGTGTGCAAGCTGAGCACGGCCAAAGGTGGGTGGCGATAAGGAAAACTCTTGTGTTTCAATTATGTGATTTTATAAAGTTATATTTACATTTAGGGCATTTAGCAGACACTCTTCTCCAAAGTGACTTACGAAGTGACTTGAAAAATGTAATTAATTCTGTGGTAAAGAACACTGATTTCAAAGTGAGAATGTTGAGAATTATTTCGAGCACTCTCATGGTTTGTTTACGTCTGTCTTTCGTTTTTTAATGTGTACATTCTGTTTTCTGTTGATTTCTTCTTCGTGTCTGTTTGTCTAATTACCTGTTCTACCTGTCCGTTTTTCCGTCTTTCTGTTTATCTGTCTGTCTTCAGAGGAGGTGACCTCCAGTGGGAGGCTCAAGGTCATTCCGTCGGTCTATCCCTTGTTCACGCGCAAGCTGGACGTGCTGGAGGTCATCGAGGGCCGCAACGCGCGCTTCGACTGTAAAGTCAGCGGCACCCCGCCGCCAAACGTCACCTGGAGCCATTTTGGTAATATCACCGAGCACGGTTCCTACACCATCCCTGTAGGAACAGAAGCTGAAGCTGACCTCCACCCCTGTCTGTAACCACACAAAGTGAAAGTGAAACCATTCCCTGACCTGTAGACCAGCCGCTGACGGACAGCGAGGACGTGCACATCGTGCAGGAGGGCGGGCGCCACTCCCTCATCATCTTCCACGTGACCAACGAGGACGAGGGATTCTACACGGTCACGGCGCGCAACGGCCAGGGCGAGGCGGAGAACTCGGCGGAGCTCTACGTCCAGGAGCCGCGGCCCGCCATCTCCTCGCAGATGTAAGGACCCGCTCTGCCTCTCGCTCTGTCCTCCCTCGGGGATAGATGGTCTTCACGTTAAGGTGGTGTCGATAACTGCACAGATGCTCATGTCTTGAATAATGCATCCTTCATCATTCAAGTGTTTTCTCATAGTTTTGCATGATAATTTTGTATATATATATATTTACTTGTATGTATATACTTCACAATGAGACTGTATATTATTGATTTGAATGCCCAATGCTTTTTTTTGCAGAACACAAAACAATAATGGTCATTTGTTATGATGTTTAAAATATTGATTGTATGCTTTTATTCATCTTCCGTCATCTCCTTCTCTTCCTCTTCCTCCTCCATCGTCTCCTCCTCCCCTTCCTTTTTCTCCTTCATCTTCTCCTCCTCCTCCTCCTCCTCCTCCTCCATCGTCTCCTCCTCCCCTTCCTTCTTCTCCTTCATCTTCTCCTCCATCATCGTCTCCTCTTCCTTCTCCTCCTCTTCCTCCTCCCCTTCCTTCTTCTCCTTCATCTTCTCCTCCATCATCTTCTCCCCCTCCTCCTCCTACTCCAGGGCAAAGCTGGAGAAGATGCCCTCCATCCCGGAGGAGCCGGAGGTGCCGGAGAATGAGGTGGAGCGCTTCACCATGCCCGACTTCATCAAGCCGCTGTACGACCTGGACGTGGTGGAGGGGAAGGAGGCGGTGCTCAAGTGCAAGGTGGCCGGCCTGCCCTACCCCACCATCGCCTGGTTCCACAATGGCAAGCGGATCGACAGCACGGAGGACCGCAAGATGACCCAGTGTGAGTTGAATGTCTGCCGCTTTGCTCGACTCTCTGGTAGAAATGGCAGCAGATGTTTGTTTAGAGGTTGATGGTGATTACACATCTTGGGGTTCGAACTGAGGACCTGGCTGGAAGGTTCTGGGCTCAAATGTTGTGCCTTCAGGCATCCTCAAGGCGTTTACCCCTTCCTTCTCTTTAAATGTCAGAATTAACTATGTTGATGTGTGCTAAATTACTAAATAGCAAAGCTCTTTCTTGAGATAAAATTCAATCAAATAAAGCCCATATTACTGAGCATAACATATATATTTATTTATTAAGATACATATATTTATAGATAACTCTCTTCAATGTTCTACAATATTTTATTCATGCTACTGTTGAGCAGCTAACCTGGTGCACAAAAAAAGTTAGATGTTTTTCACTGTGTTGTTTTTCATGTGGAGCCAGTATTCTATCTTTTCTTTCTTATTTTCTTATTCTTATTTTGCAAAATTGCTTTTCCAGTGACTACCTATTTTAGCTTCCTTCTGCCTGCCACAAAAGTGTTGATTATGTGTTCTTGAATTGTGCCCTTTTTTTCTCTGAAATCTCTTTCAGCAAAAGTAAATGTCAAAGTCTCATTCAGATGTTGGTTATCGTTATAGCAACTATTTAACTATTAATCATTTGTGTATGCATATCATTTATGAGCAGGTAGGGGTTAGGGCATCTTACTCTGGGATGTCTGCAGGTAGACTGCAGTCTTGGGATTTAAACCCAGAGCCTTTTGACTGTCACATCATAATCACCAGACTATCCTCCTCATAATATGAATAGGATGAGTAGGATAGTCTGGTGATTATGATGTGACATGTGGCTATATTTAGACAAAGATAGTCTCTATCATTGTCTAAATATAGCCTACCTATACAGAACAGCTTTTCAAACTGTCCAACCTCTCCATTTTCTATCACCTTACATGAAATCAGAGATCACTTGATCAACATACGTTATGACCCTCCCCTTTTCTTGTGCAGTCCGGGACATCCACAGTCTGGTTATACGGGCTGTGTGCCACGCCCACGGTGGTGTCTACAAGAGTGTCATCTCCAACAAGATCGGCAAGGCAACATGCTACAGCCACCTCTATGTCACAGGTAACATCTGCTAGGCTAGACTAGGCTACAGTCACTGGTTAGGTCTGCCGGCTATTGCCAGGCTGCATCACAGGTGAGATTGGCCAGGCTTTGCTAGGCTACGTCATAGGGTACGTACGTCATAGGTAAAATCTGCTAGGCTATGCTCGGCTACGTCACAGGTAAGATCTGCGAGGCTATGCTAGGCTACGTCACAGGGAAGATCTGCTAGGCTATGCTAGGCTACATCACTAGGTTACGCTACAGTCACCTCTATGTCATAAGAAATTAATTTGTGAACCAATTGTAAAAAAATATATATTCCTATGACCTTCTAAAATCAGCTTGAACTCTGTATGTGTGATCTGTACTAAATAAGGAGACAATTCCATTATGGACATGACATCGGTGATAACCTGATGATCTTTCTGATTCTCTTCAGACGTGCTCCCTGACCCCCCAGAAGGTCCTCCGGTCGTGGAGGCCATCACTGGGAAGACCATCAGCCTGTCCTGGAGGAAGCCTAGGAGGCTGGACCCCTCCATTGGTATGCAGGGATACATCCTGACCAGCTTCTTACTGAAGACCAACCATAAATACACAAAACAAAATACATTTCTAGAAATATGTCATAGACACATATCACACACTTCTGTTTAATTAGAAATTGCAAATATTTGCAATGTCGATCGGACGTTTGTTAAATATATTACTTTATATTACTTTTGTTTATTACTTAAACTGAATTTTGAGGTACAGGCTAAAATATCACTTCTTGTAAAGCAATTTGTATTACGTTTCATTGGATCAATTGCACAGCAAGATAAGTCAAGATACTTTCTAAATGGTAAATTCAGGAATATCACCATGACATTCATCGATTTATTGAATGTTTTACGATGTAAATCCCACTGAACTGCACAGTTTTTGTGTTAAATGCGTGCCACAGATACAGATGCATTGAATGTGAACTAAATGTGTTCCAGAGGCGGGTTCCCTGATGTACGCCATCCAGCAGCAGGCGCTTGGATCCATCCAGTGGACCATCATAGCGTCCAGCCTGAAGGAGACCAGCTACACCATCACCACCCTCTCCAAGGGAGTCCGCTACAGCTTCAGGGTGCTCACCATCACCTCCAAGGCCTTCAGCAAGCCCTCTGCTGCCACCGAGCCCCTGCAGCTGCTGGACAGAGGTACGGCAGCTTTATTATGAACTAATGTCATGGTTATTGGCGGCATGTAGCTCAGTGGGTAGAGCGGGTGGTTAGTGGTCGTCCACTAACCGTAGGGTTGGGGGTTCGATCCCTGTGATCCCCACTTCCAAAAAAACTGTCTGCATGTCGAAGTGTCCTTGAGCAAGACACTGAACCCTGAACCCCAACTTGCTCCCCGGGCGCTGATCATAGCAGCCCACTGCTCCTATGTACAATAGGATGGGTCAAATGCAGAGAACGAATAAAATAATAATAATAATAATTATTATTATTACAGTAGTATGATGTTATATGAATATTTACATTGATACAGATACAGGTTGATAGATAAAGGTTGATGCCCTTAACTAACTCTATGTTTCTGGTGAACGTTTCTGGAAGCATGCTATGTTCATAGTAGACATGGTAGACATTGTGTGGTATGGTAGATATTTTGGTATAAACTGTATGGTCATGTTTCCCCAGGTCCATACCTCCAGGAGTCTCCGGTGATAATGGACAAGCCAGATGTGGTGTTTGTGATGGAGAACCAGTCTGTCAGCATCACCGTCACGCTCAACCACGTCAACGCCGTCGTCATCTGGAAGAGGTGCTTCAGCGTTTGTTTCCCCCCCCCCCCGCCGTTGATCCGTTCTCCCACCTGTTTGTGTGTGTCCCTTCAGTTGTTCAGCCGCTAATGTTGATTCATTTCCCGGAGTTAATTGATTGGATTAATTTACTTGGCTCGTTCATCCGAATTATGTGATTCAATAATTCATGTGTGTTCTGAATCATGCATTCACTTCAATCAATCATCCGTTTCCCAGATTGTTTGTTCAGCTGTTCATTTCCTAATTAATTACTGAACTATGAACCTGCACCTGCACAATGTAACTTTTCTACTGCAGCTATTTACTCCATTAACCGACTATGTGTAGGATTTGTACATACATAGATTGCTTTAAATGGCCAATTTATGAACAGGTTGTAATTAAAAGAAAATAGACACGCCACTGCCATTCTCTGTTAAAGCGTATGTTTATCTCTGATTATGGCTGCCATTAGTGTGGGATTGTTATTGTCTAAAACCCACGGAGATGACAGTACTCTCCGTGCATGAGCTTGAGCAGGCTGCAGTTCTCTTACCGGCCAAAGGGGCCAGTAACGAGAAGGACTTTCTGATTCTTACGCAGAGTCCTTTAAATAACACCTGACTCATGGACGCACGCATGTATGACTCAATCCATCCGGGGATTTTTTCTCTATAAATAATTTCATTCTGGTCCTCTTCTGCCACCCCCTCCGTGGGAAAATGATATCGCTATACCTATATAGCAACCTGTAGCTACGACTTGAGCCACTAGAGGCTGCTCATGGAAAACACACATGTAATGCAGGTTTAATTCTTTGTTTGTTTATTTTTGTGAATTTGTCTATTTAATGATTGAATTAATTTCATTCATTCACTGATATTTAGTTTAATTTACATGATGCCGACTGACTTTGAAACCATACGTATGGCACTGTGCAAGTATATAACTTTATGATTGATATATATTCATATTAATATATATATATATATATATATAATTTATGATATATTTATATGGATATGTGTATATATATATGTATACATGATATGACATATGTGTGATATATGACATACCATTTCTGTGCATATCATCCATCCCCAGGAAGGGCGTGATTCTGTCCAGTAAGCCTGGTCTGTGGGAGATGGAGATGCCGGACGACGACCAGCACACGCTGAAGCTGCTGAAGGTGAAGAGCTCTGACGTGGGCCCCATGTCCTGCGTGGCGTCCAACAAGCACGGCAACGACACCTGCAGCTTCACCGTGGAGATGGCAGGTGAGCTCGGACGCGCCTGGTTCGTTGCGTGGTAAAGGGTAAAGGGGGCATTTAGCAGACGCTTTTGTCCAAAGCGACATACAATCAGCACATTGGTGGGGCTCGGCGTGTAGACAGTTGGAGGAGGAGAGGGATCAAGGGGAGCGAACCGCCGACCCTACGGTTAGTGGATGACCCGCTCTTTCCACCCGCTCTACCCACTGAGCTACTGCAGCCCTACGTTGCACCACTCAAGGTGCCAGGCCTGTGTTGGAGTAATTTATTTAGACGAGAACAAAGCACTGAAAAATGTCCTGCAAAAGAGGCAGGTACTTTTACTTTGTGAGGCTCGTAACATGTGTGAGAGGGCGGGGTACTGCGGTGGCTGGGGGCGTTCTGCTCCCGGCTGGAAATCACTGTGTTTGATCCCCAATTTGGATTCAACTCTATTCAGTTCAATGACATAACCTGTTTGGACTGCTTTAATTCCTCTTTCGTCGTGCAGCCGCCCCGACCTTTGAGACCATCATGGAGGATCTGGACGTGTGCGTGGGAGAGACGCCCCGGTTTGCCGTGGTGGTGGAGGGGAAGCCCATCCCAGACATCCTCTGGTTCAAGGTTGTCCTTCTAGTTTACGCTCTTATTTCATGCTGCTCTATTTCCTCATTCCCATCTCATGTTTAGAGGTTTAAAACGAATGATGGCTCGCTGTTCTAGTTAAAGCTAGATAAAGTTAAAGCAAGTAATACTTTTATATTTATGCATCAGTATAGAATAATGTACATATGGAAGTACAGTATTGTATAATGCAGTAGTATACATATAAGGTTAGGTGATGTTATGATATATATTTAATGGATAGATAGTTTAGCTGATATAATATATAGCTAATATAATTGACACAAACGCAGAATATTATGCATTAAACATAATTGTAGCTCATATAAAAAATTCAAGTTTAACAAGTACAATTAATCCAAAAGATAACAGAATATTATGAATTCAAAAGCCTTTAACAAACATAATTGATGCTAAAGTTGACCTCATATCTACTCATAAGTTTAATAGCTGTGATTTATACCGAAGTTGACCGTGACATTTCAGAACGACGTCCTGCTGGCCGAGAGCAGCCATTACACGTTTGTGTACGACGACAACGAGTGTTCCCTGGTGATCCTGAACACGTGCCGGGAGGACTCCGGGGTGTACACGTGCACGGCCAGGAACCTGGCGGGCTCCGTCACCTGCAAGGCTGAACTGACGGTGCACGCCGGTAAAGAACACGTGTGTGTGTGTGTGTGTGTGTGTGTGTGTGTGTGTGTTGGTGTGTGTGTGTGGGTGGGTGTGTCTATGTGTGTGTGTGTGTGTGTGTGTGTGTGTGTGCGTGTGTTTGTGTGTGTGTGTGTGTGTGTGTGTGTGTGTGTGTGTGTGTGTGTGTGTGTGTGTATGTGTGTGTGTGTGTGTGTGTGCGTGTGTGTGTGTATGTGTCTGTGTCAGTGTGTATGTTGGTTAGTGGTCCGAGCTATGACAATATTGACAATATTGACAATAGGTCGGTATGATGTCATCGCTCAATTGTTTTTCAGCTCATCTGCCTAGAACTTACTTTGTCTGTCTTTCATATTGTGCCCTTGATTACTACAAAGACAACCAAAACAAATGATCACTACAAAGACAAATAACACCTACGTCTTCTGATTTATTTGGATGCGCAGCACTTTATTTTAATTACTTCAGTTTAGATTGCAAGCTCTGATTGTTCACACCCTCGCTTTTGGATAAAAGCATCTGCTCAATGGCTTAGGATTTGAGAGGCCATTCCCTATGGGTTTGGTCCATGGTAAGAATACCTCGGAATAGCCAGGGAAGTGAATCACCAGCGCCTACATTGTTCCTACATTATCCTTACAGGCTTCTAAGGATGGTCTTGCCACATACTGTGTTTGACCGAAATGTCAAACCATGTTTTAATATTAATGTATGCATCAAACAAGTCAGAGCTAATACAAAAAAAAACATTTCAAATAATAAAAATAGTTAACTTTCCCCTTAATCGGAATTTTGAAAAATGGCATAAAATTGAAGTTATTTGATGCATTCTTTTGAAAATGTTGAATATATTTTGTTTATCAGCAAAAAGGAAAGAGCAGCCCATGGAAGACGAACAGACCATCTTGAGGAAGATGCGCAGAATGACCGACTACTATGAAATCCACAAGGAAATCGGAAGGTAAGTTTGACTTTAACTTTCTCAAAAATGAAGATAGATTTTTCATCTGTGATCTATTATCTTATCTATCCATTCTCTTTTTCTCCCAAACGTATGGCATTATATTCCTTTGGCAGGGACTTTAAGCTTTCTCGGGTTTAACTAAGCTAACGCCGAACTTGCTTCTTGAAGAAGAAACAAGCTAACACAATGCTTGGTTGTTGTTGAAGCTCTGTGAAGCTAGTGCTGGATGTGCTATGCACCCTGGACAAGGTAACACTGCGTCCCTCTTGTCTCTGTGGCTGCCAGAGGTGCGTTCTCCTATGTGAAGCGCGTGGTCCTGAAGGTCGGCAAGACGGAGTACGCCGCCAAATTCATCTCGGCGCGCGCCAAGCGGAAGGCGTCGGCGCTCAGGGAGATGAACCTGCTCTCCAGGCTCGACCACGAGAGGATCCTCTACTTCCACGACGCCTTCGAGAAGAAGAACGCTGTCATCATCGTCACTGAGATGTATCCTTCCTCACCCTGACCCCACCCACCACCACCACCTTGTGGAAATAATATGACTGTAACTGTAGCTACAACTCAAGCCACTATTCCACTAATGGGAAGACTTACATACTGCATGTTTAAGAGAATAGCTTTGACCAACATTACATTTCAATCCCTTTAGCTGCTTGTTGTTTTGTGTGTATGATAGATATGATTATATAACATGCAAAATGTTCATTATCAATGTTCAATATCACATAATGTAATGAAATACATCAAATTGAATTGATATGTTCAATATGATAATATAGATTTATGCATATCTGTAATCCATCCACCGCACCACTCTAAATCAATCTCATTAAATCCTATCAAATCTTATCTGCTCTAGTGTGTGTCTGATCTAGTTTACTTTATTATTTTCAAATATAATCTAATATGACTATGCCTTAATCCATCTAATAAAGATGTCATGAGGAGCTGCTTGACAGATTTGCCAAGAAATCTATGATCATGGAGTCTGACGTGAGTTTTGTGTTTTGACGTTTTGTGTGATTCAAAGTCAAACATATAACATCATCTAGGTTTACGGTTACACTCTACTTAATTATCATTGCTTCCAGGTGCGCTCCTGTATGAGACAGCTACTGGAGGGAGTGGACTACCTTCACCATCAGAACATCATCCATCTGGACATCAAGGTACTTTACATATGGGCCTTATTCCCCCATCGGCCATTTTGGTCTAATCTTGGCTCTAAACACGCGTTTAAACTAACACCTTGAAACTGTTGTGTTTCTCACACCCACATCCCCATTCTATTTTGTCATTTTCAAGACAACAACAAAATCAGCAACAAGCTAGCCAGTAGTATGGATGTACACCAAATGTGACTTTTTTGCATAGTCACCTATGCAAAGCCAGTACTTAACACAGAAGCTTCCCTCATAGGTATCGAGGTTAAAGGAAGCCTCTTCACAATTAAGACACACCTTTTTTACGTTAAAACTGGTGTGTGCTCTGGGGGCAGGATAGTTCCAATCTGTTTACAACCAAATGTCAAAACAGATTAGAAACGATGAACATTATTAAAACCTGTATGCGCCATGTAACATTTTCTCTATATATCTCTTCATGATGTCATACATTAAAAGCATTTATACTATTAAATCCACATAGATATTAATGAACAAACGTTAATATTTTCCCTTTTATCACAATGAAATGGTGATCATGCCCCACGGCGCCCTCTCAACCTCAATACACTCAATATGTGTTGCTCTCGTCCCTCAGCCTGACAACATCCTGATGGGAGACGCCCACAGTGATCAGATCCGACTCTGTGACTTCGGCAACGCGCTGGAGTACACGGCCGATGAGGCCCAGTACTGCAAGTACGGCACACCAGAGTTCGTAGCGCCGGAAATCGTCAACCAGTCTCCCGTGTCCAAGGCAACCGACATCTGGTACTGCTCTTAGGTTTCTCCTGGTAATCAAATTGAGAAATGTTGAGAAACTCCCAAGACATTGCTCCTTTGATAAATTATTCCTCTCTATGTCATTGTTCTTCCAGGCCCATTGGAGTCATTGCATATTTGTGGTGAGTTAATTTGTTTTTAATCATTCAGAACTGGCAATTTGTTTAAATGTTTGAACAAATGCTAGCTAGAATACAATGTTAAAAATAATAATAATAATAATAATAATAAATCAGTCTTGTATAGTGCATTTCTAGGACCCAATGCACTTCACAACAACAACAACAACAACAACAACAAAAAAAAACAAAAAAAAATGGTAGCAATTGTGAAAGGCGCAGTAGGTAGGATTTGAGAGTTGTAAAGAGAGGGAGTAGAAAAGAGCAAAGGAGAGCTTTTGAAAATAGACAACTAGAAAAAAAACATCCTCTTCCTCTGTACTTCCTCCATCCCTATGTTTCTCCACCCATGAAGCATGCTGCATTCACACACTTCTGATTGACATTCAAGGATTCTCTGACCCAATTAGGGAACAGATTCCCTGATGGGTTCGGAGAGTGTTTTAAAATCTAAATTGGCTCATGCCAAGGCAGGTACACAGGCAACCACACCTTTAATATATCCCTAAGTACTTAAGCTGTTCAGTTACTACAATAATGGAACAACTCTAATAAACAAATAACAATGAAAGTGCTGTGAGCAATAGATCTCCAACATATCTTATTAGTAGTAAGTGAATGGAGCTCAATGAATGTGTATATGTGCTTTCAGCCTGACGGGTGTGTCTCCATTCGCTGGGGAGAACGACAGAAGCTCGGTGCTCAACATCAGGAACTACAACGTGGCCTTCGAGGAGAACATGTTTGCTGAGGCCAAGGAAGCGAAGGGCTTCATCATCAAGCTGCTTGTAGCAGACCGCCTGTGAGTACAAATAGTCAGACTTCAAGATCACTCAAAATGATAAATTCTGCATTAATATGTATTCCACAGATGCCTTTATCAAAATCAACTTGAATATATATTATTTACTAATTAATTAACAGGGTTGTGCATCTTGCCCAAGGGTGCCTGCAGGTAGAATGTGGTCATAGATCCTTGAACGTTTTATCTGAAAGTCAAAGACCTGAACCACGAGACTATTCTGCCCCAAATGTATGTAATCCTCAAAATCAACTGAATATATTATATTTGCTACTTGTAGGAGGCCTGATACCCAGGAATGTCTCAGACACCCCTGGTTTAAGGTGAGCTAACTCACTGAGTGTAATGAAGTCTGTCATACTGGTGGAGTTTACTTTTGTCATTGAATGACTTGTTTTCGTTGTTGTTATGTAGACACTTAGCAAGGGAAAGGCCGTGAGCACAGAATCCCTGAAGAAGTTTGTGTCCCGAAGAAAATGGCAGGTATGTCATCTTACATTTCTCCTACATTCTGAATATCCTTGAGTATATGTATCTATAGATGTACATTGTTGTAT
This sequence comes from Urophycis tenuis, assembly GCA_036785325.1. Taxonomy (NCBI): domain Eukaryota; kingdom Metazoa; phylum Chordata; class Actinopteri; order Gadiformes; family Phycidae; genus Urophycis; species Urophycis tenuis. The sequence goes on along the minus strand of JAXIVH010000010.1, from coordinate 12,936,935 downwards.
TTTCAAAATTCGGATGATGTCCGTGTATCTCCTTTCAGCGATCACTAATCAGCTACAAATCCAAGATGGTCATGAGGTCCATTCCAGAGCTGTTGAACGACTCCACCAGTCACATCTCCATAGCGGTTCCCAGGAACCTCAAGGAGGGCTCACCCCTGCCATCCTCCTCCTCCGACTCTGACGAGGACATTGATGAGCTGCCCTTCATTCCGATGCCGCTCCACATGGAGTTCTCCGGCTCCAGGATGTCTCTCACTGACATCCAGGGCAATGGGCAGGACACCGGCAAGCAGAACGGCTCCACAGAGTGGTCTTCCAGCCCAGCCCAAGAGCAGCAGCCCATGGAATTGGAGCCCAGCATTGCAGAGAAAGACTCTCCCAGTGGAAAGGGTCGCCTACGGAAGAGGTCCAAGCAGGAGAATGACAAGGGCTCCTCGGATGACGAGCCACCAACCGAGTTGCCGCAGCGGTCAGAGCAGTCCAGGAGACCTCTACGCCGGGGTTCCAGCATGGAGTCAGACAAACCAGAAACCGGACGGAGACGAGGGGAGCTCAGGCGGGGAGGCTCGGCCGACAGTGCCCTGTTGCTACGCATCACACCCGAGGAAGGGCAAGCAGGGGAAACCCCACCAGGAGAGGGAAGGAGAGTCCTCAAGAAGGCTGTGTCCATGGAGCTGCCGAGGAGGAGCGCAAGCCCTGGGAGCGCTAATATGAGCCAGGAGGACTACGCTATGAAGCTGGAGCTCATGAGGCAACGGCTGCTACGCGGAGGGTCTGTGGACAAGAAGCTGAGTGGGCTGCGAGGCCCTCTGTTTGAAACGTTGGAGACAGACGGATTCTCTCGCGCCCCTCGCTTGGGGCCGCCACCCTTGATCAGGGCGGTGTCCAGTGAATGCTCCCCGAGAGAGGACCCTCCTAAGCCCAAACTGCTCCGCAAAAGTGCTTCGTTTAGTCAGGGTGACTCAGAGCCCATGACCCTGCACCGCCGCTCCGGAGCCCCCCTGGAGATCCCACTGGCCCAGGTAGAGGAGAGGAAACTCAAGGAGGCCATATCAATGTCCTCCCTCACTGAGCAGGTGAAGCTGGATTCACGTCCGGTGACGCCGAGAAATCCTTCACCCAGGCCGCAGACTCCGGAGTCTGTTCTGGAGAGTCCTACCAAAATGGAGAGTGAGGAGTCCTTAATGGAGAGAGAAAAACCGGATGAGGCTATGAGTGAGAAGACGGATGGTTTGACCACAGACAGTAATTTTGACGAGAGATCAAGCACGAGTGGTTTCTCTGAGAAGGACATGAGCATATCAGAAGACCAGATGATGGATACAGAGTACACAGGCCAGAGGGAACCCACACCTCCACCTCATCCTCCCATGGCCCAAAGCTCTGTGATAGAAGAGGAAATGGAAGAAGAAAAAGAAGAGATAGCAGAGGAAGTGGAGAAGATGAACGTCAGTGTTCCTGAGGAGAAGGACAAAGGAAATGAAGAAATGGAAGAAGAAGAAAACAAAGTGAATATGGCTGGTAAATCTTCTGATATGATCATCACCACAAACTCGGTGATAGCGAAACCTACACACGACTATTCAAGGGTTCCTGGAAGTGTTGTTACCCCACTTCCAACGCCAGCATCTCCTGCTGTGGTTGTTCTTCCTGATGGAAGGAGGTCGGCGTACGCTAGCATTATGCAGACCATCATGGTGCCCGCACTTCAACCTGAAAATGCATCGTCTTCATCCAGCCCCTCTTCTCCAATAGCTGCTCAAGGCTCATCAACATTCCCAACGTCAACCCAAACTACACACCCACCTGCTGCTAGTGCCCTGTCCACTCCATCGCCTGTACCTACACCTACACCTGCTGAAATACCCTCTGCTTTCCCTGGCCGCTCCAAGCCGATCATTGTTTCGTCCACTGAACACCCCGCTGTCTTCTCGCGGGTTGCGTCTCCTGAGCTGATCACCAAAGAACCGAGTCCGCCACTGATGGTCTCGCAGTCTCTTACACGTGAACTGAACGCAGGACATGACTTCCAGGATATAACATCCGAAGAACTCTTTGAATCCCGCTTCAAAAAGCGTGAGTCGTCGCTGACGAGAAGCTTCAAGTTTCTGTCTCGATCAAAGAATGACGACAAACCACAGGTGTTGGCCCCGGATGCCACAGAGACAGGGGAAGACATATACCGCCCGGGTCCAATCGGCGCGCCTCTGGAATTCGCACCAAGGAGACTTGAGGAGAAGTCCAAGTCTGTCCTCGACCTCCGTGAAGCTCAGAAGGACCAGGGCTTCATGAGGAGGCTCTCCATGCGTCTGAAGAGGACGCCGTCTGCCGAACGCAAGGAGGAGACGGCCAAAGAAGAAGAGCAAGCGGCCTCGAGACGCCGACTGTCGTGGACCCTGGGAAGAAAGGGTTCCCAGGAGAAGAAGGAGGTGGAGATGCTGCGGATGGATGGCGGCCCCGAAGAGGCGCAGCCCGGGCAAGATGACAAGGAGGGGAAGAAACCCCAAGAGTCGCCCGTCCTGGCCATGCGCAGGAAGATTGAGTCGACGGTGGCCGGCATCTCCACCCGAATCCGCAGCTTCTCTGAGGAACGGAAGGTGCCGGACGAGAAGGAGCAGAAGCGCACACCCATCTTTTCAATGCTTCGCCGTGCAGCCTCGGAAAATCGCGGCGTCAAGAGCGCGGTTGTGCCCTCGAACCAGCTGGCAGCACAGACCAGCAACGGCGCCTCGTCCGAGTCCCTGGACTCCATGTCCAGCCTCAAGTCGGACACATCCAAGGGTAGGCTGGAACCGTGTTTCCAACATGTTCACAACTTTAACGTTACAAGATTTTAGTTCACATACTGGTTGGTACTGGTTCTAAAATAAAACATGTATGATGTGACATTTTTCATCCTTATGTAATTTTGTGACATTTGTCTGTCAATACAAGTACTTTTTATCTGTGAAATCCTTTGGCAGTTTAGTCTGTTGATTATCTTTCTTTGTTTTATGTGGGGTTGAAATGTGTTTCAGTTGGAGAAGTTGAGCGCAGGTCACGCTGGGATCGCTGGGGCCTGTCCAGAGGCAGCAAGCGGGACAAGACCGTTTCACAGCCTGACATTCCCTCTGCCATCACCAGGGACAGTAGTGGTCTACGGTCACGCCAGTACTCTAAGCTTGCCTCTGGTACGGAAGTGTTAGTTTAACATTGCTCTGGATGAATAATGAGATGACGACGTCAATCACTAGAATTGCATAAGCTATATGCAAACTGCTCAATCGTTTTAGAGTTCACACTATGGTATCTGTGTGTGTGTGTCTAATCTTTTGATAAATGTGTATATCTTAAATAAACACTGCAGGGCTGATAGCATAGTGTTCTTACATGACCGTTATGGTAACCATTTACCATCTACATCTATATACATCCACATCAGCTATGCTCTATTTAAGTCACATGTCTACTTCCTGTGTGTCCGCTAGACTTTGCTCCAGTGTTCCACATCAAGCTGAGAGATCATGTGCTGCTTGAGGGAGACCCTGTCACTCTCAGCTGCCTGCCTGCGGGAAGCCCACACCCACACATTGCCTGGGTCAAAGGTCAGAGGATTATTTGTTTTTTTTGGTAAATGGGGAATTATTACACTGTTATTTTTTTATTTTAGCATTTTGTTCTGTATTCTCCAAATACTGATGCCAGCACGTCCAAGACTTGACTACTCTCTTGACTACTCAACTGTGCATCCTCACCTTTAATACTTTGTCTATTATTATGAACATTATGAATCTGTCTCCCCAGACAAGAGGCCGCTGGAGATCGACGCCAGGATGAACCTGATCTCCTGCCCGGACGGCCGGCAGCTGCTGATGATCATGCAGACCACCAAGAAAGACGCGGGGCTGTACGAGTGCTTGGCCACCAACCCCCTGGGCGTGGTGTCCAGCTCCTGCTCCATCTCCCTGGCCCGTAAGACACCTCGGGGACCTCGGGGGCCTCCATCTGCACTTCATCTTGGATAAAACACATTCAGGAGTAGTCTTCATTTACACTGGCGACGTATACAATACGTATACGACACGGGCGACTGATACAATTTTTGTGATACAAATGTTATTTTTCTTATAAAATATAATGTGCACAAAAATCATCATACTCAATCAATTAAGAGTGATTCAAAGCAATTACATTCAAAACAAATACTTTACACTCTATGTTCTCCGGGAGTCCTTTCATTAGTTCTAAGTGTGGGGACCAGCCACTGTGATCCTGCTGTATTTCCTTTCCAAACTCTGGTGACCTGTCTGTCACAGGCCTTCCCAACCGCCCCGGGACCCCCGAGATCCCCCAGAAATACAAGGACACGGCTCTGGTGGTGTGGAGGCCCTCAGACAACCTGGCTCCCTGTACCTACTCTCTGGAGAGGAAGGCAGAGGGTGAGCCCACCCTCCTGTGTCATGTTTTATTTTTGAGGTGTATGTGTGTGCGTACTGCTGCCATAAAGTATGCAATCCTGTGTCATATTCCTCTACGTCTCAGTTGTTTTGATCAAAGGTGTTGAATCCTTCTCACTAAAAAACAAGTGACATACACATGAAAGTTGGTTTTCCCTACTCTGCTCTTCTCTATCCTCTGCTTCACTCTCCTCTCATCTTTCCCTCTCTATTCCTCTTCTCTACTCCTCCTCTTCCCCCACAACCCTCCACCTGAACCCCCCCCCCCCCCCCCCCCCCCCCACCCCCTGTCCCCTTCTCTCTCCTGCCCACTCCTCCATCCTCATCCAACTCTTCCTGGTCTCCACTCCACCCCCCCCCCCCCCCCCCCCCCCTCCTCCTCCAGGAGAAAGCCTGTGGCTCATCGTGGCTACAGGAGTGGCAGACTGCTACTACAACGTGGTGGACCTACCTGCCGGGGTCTCCTTCCGTTTCCGGGTGGCGTGCGTGAACAAGGCGGGCCAAGGCCCCTACAGCAACCTCTCTGACAACGTCTGTCTGGATTCAACGGGTACGTACTCACCTCAATGCGTCATCAGTCACCCCTCAGTTCCCTTAAAGGGTTTGTAGATCAAAATGCCATGCAACGTGCAACAACACCAGGAGGAACAATAAAACACATCTGAACCACAGATGTGTTTATACACAGAAAAAGGCTACACTAATACGTTTACATATTTAGCTTAATAAAGAATGATGAGAAAATACAGAGAGATTGTGAGGCAATCGGTTCCTCTGGCAGACTCGATACCGGGGAAAACAATAATGATGATGATGATGATGATGATGATTGCTAATGAGGATGATCTTCCTCCCCTCCTTGTTAAATGTTCATGTGGTTGCATATTCATCACACTCTGTTGTCCATCAGTGAAATCCTTGTATCACATCAGATGTGTACAGTGTATTCTAAATCCCGTCTCTCTCTGCATCGGGTTCAGAACCGGCCAAAACCAGCGGCACGCCCGTGGTGGTCAAAACGGCGCCGACCGCCACCCCTCCCATGGTGATGACATCATCCATGACCGTGACGCCCATCAAACCGGCTCAGGGCAAAACAGTCGTGACCACCGCCCAGATTGCCACCGTGTCCCCCGCAGCCACCCCCACCTCCCAGGCCGCCACCCCCACCATCACCGTCACCGCCGCCAAACCCCCCACCGCTCCCCCCGCCCGCCCCGGAGCCCGGTCCACCCCGTCTCCCACACCCAGCACACCCACCAGCCCGGCCCCCGTCACCGGTCCGACTCCTGCCCCTCCCGCGGTCCCTCAGCCTGTTGCCGCCGCCCCAACCGGCCCCCAAGTCAAGGCCAAGAGCACCCTCAACATCAACGTGGGTAAACCCCAAGCCAAGCTGGCCACCCCCCCCGCGGTCCTGCCCAAACCCCGGAGCCCCATCACCGTGGCTCCGCCCCCGGCCAAGACGCCGCCGGCGGTGCCGCCGCCCCCCGCCGTCACCACACCTGCCCCCGCCCCCACCATCGGCAAGCCCATCTCCTCGGTGCCCATGTATCGTGCCACGCCTCCCTCCTCACTGGCCGTCGCCTCGGTTACCGCCAAGACCATCACCCCCACCCCCACCACCTCCATCACCATCACCACCACCGCCGCACCCGCCGCCCCCTCCCCGGTCTCACCCCCACCCGTGGTGCTGTCGTCCAGCTTGTCGCCCGTGGACCCCCGCGGGCCCCCGTCCGGCAGGGTCACCCCCTCGGGACGGGCCACCCCGTCGGGACGCAGGACCCCCCTGGGACGGCCCGGAGAGGGGTCCCTGCGCCAGGGAGTGCCCCAGAAACCCTACACCTTCATGGATGAGAAGGCCAGGTATGGGGGAATGAATGGACAACGGTGGAGTTGGAGTTGTTGTCACAAAGGCGTTAGGCAGTTGATCTGAAATTAATTTGAAAGTTTATGTAAAAATGGATTTCAAGGTTAATTTCAAAGTTCAAAATTCAGTTAACATTTCATTGAAAATTGTCTTTCAAGATAGGAATTTTATTTGGAAAATAAGAATACTTTTTACTTTTTACTTTTTATAGATTTACTGTTTCTAAGCTGTATGTGTATGGAATCAAATACAAAACAAAAATACCTGTAAATTAAACATGAACAGATCATATTTCCACAAAATGTAAAAAAGTCAAATTCAGTACATATCTGCACACCAATAAAACACCATCGGCCTGCTGCGCTCCCCGCCACTCACAGGGGGCGCTTCGGGGTGATCCGCGAGTGCCGGGAGAACGCCACGGGCAACCTGTTCATGGCCAAGATCGTGCCGTACGAGGCGGACACCAAGCAGGCGGTGCTGCAGGAGTACGACATCCTCAAGTCCCTGCACCACGAGAAGGTGATGGCCCTGCACGAGGCCTACGTCACGCCACGCTACCTGGTGCTCATCGCCGAGTGCTGCAGCGGCAAGGAGCTGCTCTACAGCCTCATCGACCGGTAGGCTGGTCGCCGCTCACCCGAAGTCCACTCAAAGCGTGTCCATTTAGCAGAGGCTTTCATCCCAATGGACGCACAGTTTACTGAAGTCATTGGGTTGTTTTGAACCCGGGACCTTTTGGCCACAGTCTACCCCGATAAGATAAGACGCCTAACCTGAATGTGATGCAGAACATATAGGGGGGGGGCGGGTCTAGTCTGGTACTTTCACAAATCAGACTTTAGATTGGAATCTGATAGAATTTAGATTGGTATTCTAATTCTGATGGCAGATTAACTGAAATCTGAGTGAACAGGGCGTTTCTCTTTCTTTCGTTTCATATTTGGTTCATATTTGTCATGTTGCTTGAGTTGCATGAGGCAGCCATCTGTAAGTGTGTAATTGGTGAACACAAACTCGGCCAGCAGTAGCAAAATGTAATAAAGTGTCTGTAAGGGCGACCCCATGTCGACTGGCCAATGAAGAGAAATACACTCATTAAACACTTAACCCCCCTGCTGAAAGCATAATCAAATTAGCCTTGTTTTCTTCAGTAGAACAAACTGCACTTTGCACTTTTTGGTTTCCGGATGTTCTGCCATAACATAGTAGGACTGCCAGATCCAGTGTAAGATCCTCGGGCAAGATGTCTAAATCCTACCTGATCATGAATGACCAGAATATCCCAATAAAGAACAAATGACTGGAAAAACCTTGGATAAATACGCTCTCCCTCTCTCTCTCTCTTGTGGTGTCTCCCAGCTTCCGCTATTCTGAGGATGACGTGGTGGCCTACATCATCCAGATCCTGCAGGGGCTGGACTACCTGCACACGCGCCGCATCCTGCACCTGGACATCAAGCCCGAGAACATCATCGTCACCTACATGAACGTGATCAAGATCATTGACTTCGGCAGCGCCCAGAGCTTCAACCCCCTCTTCCTCAAGCAGTTCAGCCCCCCCATCGGCACCTTGGAGTACATGTGTACGTTTCCTCACCAATGAGCACATGGAGAATTAAGCTAGTTAGCTGGTGATCATGGCCAATGACAAGCCCCTAGATACAAGAGATGTGGCTTTCACTTTTCTGGAAAGGTGATGAATAGCTAACTATATTTGATGGCACATGCTGTACGGTGGTACATGTGTTACAGTGCGGCAGTCATAGTCTAGTTTTCTGTTTGTGGGTCAGGGTCGGAAAGCAATGAGCAAGTGATTCAGCACCCCGTAAAGAATATATGTGAAGCTTTTTTATACTCTGTTAGTCAAAGTGTACAAATGGATGAGATGGCTGTCATCGCTTTGTGGCTTTAGTGTTACACACACATGTTCCCATAAAGGTAAACCGAAAAAAAATGTCATGATAATATAAATCCAGGGAGCTCAAAATTCCAACTAGTTGGTTCATGGAAATGTTGGTTTGTATTCTGACCTAACCACCCTGCCTTCTCCCTCCCTCCCTCCCATCCCCTTCCCTCCTCCCTTCCGCCCATGCTCCCACCTTCCCTTCTCCCTCTCACCTCCCTCCCTACCTCTCTCTCCCTCTCTCCCTCCTCCCTCCCTACCTCTCTCTCCCTCTCTCCCTCCTCCCAACCTCCCCCCCTCCCTCCCCCCTCTCCTCTCTCCCTCCCTCCCTCCCTCCCTCCCTCCCTCCCTCCCTCCCCCCTCTCCCCTCTTCCCTCCCTCCCTCCCTCCCTCCCTCCCTCCCTCCCTCCCCCCCTCCCTCCCCCCTCTCCTCTCTCCCTCCCTCCCTCCCTCCCTCCCTCCCTCCCTCCCTCCCCCCTCTCCCCTCTTCCCTCCCTCCCTCCCTCCCTCCCTCCCTCCCTCCCTCCCTCCCTCCCCCCTCTCCTCTCTTCCCTCCCTCCCTCCCCCTCTCCCTCCCTCCCTCCCCCTCTCCCTCCCTCCAGCTCCAGAGATGGTGAAGGGGGATGTGGTGGGCCCTCCGGCAGACATCTGGAGTGTGGGCGTGCTGACTTTCATCATGTGAGTTCTGGAGATCTCTGGGTTCTCCACCTCCGTAAGATCTCTGCAAATAGCAGCAGCATCTCGCCATGGTTTTTATTTTTAAATGCAAAAGAGGAGTTGGGTTTAAAGGAGTGTTCAGTATTCCGTTTGAGTATTTTTTTTGTTTTTCTGGCCGAACGCCTGAGTTAGTGTTGGGGAAAGGCAATGTTTTCATGAGCTTATTTTTTCTTTTTTATGTTGAGTAACTGATACAACACCCAGCGTTGGTTTGATAGCATTTATTTGATTTGTGAAATGGAATAATTAGCCTGTACTAAATGCCAATTTGTTGTGAGGCCAAACGCAATTATATAATATGTTATGTTCTATGGCGCCAGCGCCTGCCTTGTTATGTTGGTGTGATTCACACACTCTTGTCCGTGGGGTTCCTCCAGGCTGAGTGGACGGTCGCCTTTCATGGAGAATGACCCCCAGGAGTCAGAGGCCAGGATCCAGGCGGCCAAGTTTGACCTCTCCAAACTTTACCAGAATGTGTCCCAAAGTGCCTCTCTATTCCTCAAGAAGATCATCAGTAGCTACCCCTGGTGAGCTGGCCTGCACTCAGACATCATGATGCTCCCAAACGGCCACCCTTTAGTTTGCCACAGGAATAATAAATATCACTGTACAAGAAGCGGTGACAGAGACTGAAGTGAACGTGTTAAAACCTATGTTTAACGTTTAGAGTCCTTTCTAGCTCAGTGGTCCTGTCTAGCTTACCCTGACAGTGTTAATGCTGAGCATGGCATTAACGCTGTCAGGGTAAAGTGTTTCATTACCACTGGGGCCACACATGCAAACAAATGTCTGTGCTCACAGTATTGTAAAGAGGCTTTGGATAAAAGCGTCTGCTAAATGCCCTCAATGTAGATGTGAATGTAACCCTGATTCCCATTCATACCCGTCGTGTCCCCGCAGGGCCCGTCCGTCCATCAAGGACTGCTTCAGCAACTCGTGGCTGCAGGACGCCTACCTGATGCGCCTGCGCAGACAGACACTCACCTTCACCACCACGCGCCTCAAGGAGTTCCTGGCGGAGCAGCAGCGGAGGCGCGAGGAGGGGTCCACCAAGCACAAGGTCCTCCTGCGATCCTACTCCTCCACGGGACCTCCCAGCCCCAGCCCGCTGCCACCCGGCGCTAACACAATGACGGCCGCGGTTCCCGCCGCTCCCGTCACCTAGCCACCGGGGCCACGGGGCCCGAGTCGAGCCGAAAGCCAATTCGGCGGGGCTCAGGGCGCTGTGTTGCGGAGCACAGGAAGGACCTAGCTCGTCGGAGAGCAAAGTGTTGCGGGTACTGATGTTGGTGGGGCCAAGAACCGGCTCTCTCAAGTAAAGGACGCGCCGATACATGCAGGAAACATGAACTTTTGGTTGCTTAGGAAAACTGACTTGTTGCAGTGGCGGAAGGCCAAAGGGAAAGAAAAGAATGAACCAGGGTTAAGGAACGATGATGATGATACCAGTTAGTTTGAAGGAAAAAAACAAACAAACATTTAACAAGTACTTTAATTGTCAATCAAGTTCTAATGCTAGTACCTCAGCGTTTGTACTTATGCCCTTTATAGACATTTTCAACTGAAACCGTTGCATCCCTTTTTGGTATGCATTTTTAAAATCAACCTTTTGGAATATATACAGTTTTAAGTCTGTGGAACTATGAACCAAGGTTTAAAGTTACACCTTGGTCTAAGTACAGTTTAAAGTTCGGCCTGGGCTTTAGATGTTGTGAAGATTATGCGCATTAGTTCATCTCAGAAAAGTAGCATAACATTCATATGGTACAGGTTGCATTGGTTTGAGTTTGTTAATTTAATTTTGGTTCAAAATGTATTATCTTAGTGTACTTTTTACAGATGCCATCCTAGGAGTCATACAAAAAACAACGTCAGTATTGAAATATTTATTGTATAAATATTTTTAGGGTGAACAAAATCTATGCCATTTACTAGGCTTATATGAAGAGTAGTAGTTTTGAACGGTTTGCACTCAATGGAAAGGTTGTATTTAACAGGGATTGCATGGGACATGAACAGCACTGTCAATCATGTTACTAGGGTTTTCAAAATAAGTACCTCACGAGATTTACACAGCGTGGCAATGATATTAACAAGGGCTAGCCGTTAAAAACATAGCCTTTTGAGCGATGCAAAAATGTTAGAATGAAAACTTCCAGGGACATACAGTAGATAAAGTTCTTCTTTTATTTGCCTATTTTTTTTTATCCTGTTTCCTCAGAACAATGGAATGAAATAACTTCCCTGTCTGTAAAATTCAGTCGAAAACTACAGAATATTCAATCTTTATAAGCATTCTATACCATTATCAATTGGTTGTTTTTGATGATTATGGACTGTTTCCAGAAAACAACTTGACAACGGAACAATTAAGACTTTAACTCAACTAACACAACAAGTGATCTGTCAGATGATTGACGATGTTAAAATGTGACAAAGTGCTCCAAATGTCTTTAAGTATGAGTGGTTTTAGGGTAGCTCCCAAGTGCCCTTAATGTGTAAGCATCCGTTCTAATTGGACTATTTTCCAATGTTAGGGCTGAGAGATTTCAATTGGAGGTTGTATCTTTGTCACGATGCTAACCTTTTTTAGAGAACAAATATAACTAATTTGTAGTAACATTTAAAGAATCAAAATAACAAATTAAACAAGTATTAAAATAACTGAATGACAGTGTAGATACATTCTATGGTTGTTTTAATATACCTTTGTCATGCAAGAGGACAGACATCATTTTTGATATCGGCATGTGAAACCCTTTTGGTGTTCAAGTTAACTTAAATAAGAGATGTAACTTAGCAAAAAGGAAAAAAAAGGTTTGGCCTGTGATAGTTAAAACTTGTTTTAAACTTCAAACTGGCTGATGTTAAATGTTGAAATGATTTGTAATGATTTTAGTGCGTTGGTGCATTAGTCACTGCCATTGTCTTTGTTAAAAAAAAAACGATGTGGCTTTAAATTTAATGGTAGTACAGTACAGGTCCTGTACACCCCGATGACAGCATGAAAACACATGGTGGTGTAATATCAGTGAGACTGCCCTACCGTCATATGAATTTTGTTATTTGATAATGTGACAGGAATTTTGATACAACCTGATAACAGGGCTTCAAGATGCAAAAAAAAAAATATGATTGGGAGAAGCTCTACGTTTTGTAAATCCTATAATATATTTCATGGAATGTATTGCAGTGCCTCATGTGATCGATATCAGACCCCTTCCCCAAAAAAGTTAACAGAATATAGTTTCCTAAGTCCTAACGAAGATGATTCGTTTCCCTGTTTCAGATCACCACTCACACATGGTTGGTGTTTTTTTTTGTGTTTGCATTTGTTTGTTTATTTATTGAGTGATTGTAGTTGGCGTCAGTTTGGCTCCCTTCTTTTTGGTGAAACTGTGGAGCTCTGGCATGTCGCAGGCATGACAGCTGTCACACTTTGCCCAATAAAGAGCACACGGAGTACACACATATGGTTGGTCCTTGGCATGATTTCCTTGTTGCGTTTTGGAGACAAATGCTGTGTGGTTAAAAATAGACGAGGTACTTCTGTGAGATGTGTATATCTACACACACACACACACACACACACACACACACACACACACACACACACACGTGTTCTTTACCAGCGTGCACCGTGAGTTCAGCCTTGCAGGTGACGGAGCCCTTTGTATTTGTTCAATGCAATTTATGCAATTAATTGATCACAAAAGGTTTTAATGACTTGAATTACATTTTTATTCATAGTTCGTGTTCATGGCGGACTTGTCCCAGACCAGCTACAATCATGATTTGGAGTGGTAGACGATGACTTCATACTAGTAATAATCATGGCCGACTTGTCCCAGACCAGCTACAATCATGATTTGGAGTGGTAGACGATGACTTCATACTAGTAATAATAATGGCCGACTTGTCCCAGACCAGCTACGATCATGAACACGTGTTCGAAATCCCATGTGTGTTTCTGTGCGTCTTTGCGTATTTGGCGCCCCCTGTGGCCACTCTCCGTGTCAACTCCTCCCCATTCGGTTTTCCAAATGGCAGCTTATCAAACCATTAACCACTTCTCTGGAGTATTTCATGCCCAGACTATATATGGATGAGAAACGATTCTCTGGTCGGACACATTTGCTGCCCGTCCTCAATCAGCTGAGGCACATACCAAATGTTTGTCGATGTCAAGGCCTAAATAAGGACAACCAGCGTCTGTCTACTGATTGAGACTTCCGAGGGCCCCAAAGACCCCGAAGTACCCCTAGGATATAAAGCCTGCACACGACCAGGGTTCACTGACTAGAGTGGGATCAGAAGTGTAGCTCCAAGGTAAGCTAAAGAACAACTAAACTTTGGGTATAGTGTTTTAGTTTGGATATAACTGTTGGTGTAGATTTACAGGGCAATGTGATTCTATGATATTTATCTAAGTTTATGGAAGTAAAGTACAGTGGCCTTGGTGACTACAAGCTACACTGTAAGTGCAGTCTGTAAGTGTGTGATCAACTGTTTACACTGGTATTTGCTATAACTGTCTCAGATGTCCAAGGCCAAATCGGCTCCTCCTCCAGGGTTTACCCTGAACATCAACGATCCCCAGATCCAAGAAGCCGCTATTCGCATCCAGGCCTCGTATCGCGGCCACAGGTACAGTAGGGAGACGGCAGATCGCCGCCGAGAGTAGTTAGTGTTACATGGAAAAACAGTCGTGTTACGGTCTTGTTTTGAATTCTGAAATTATTATGATATTGTGATCAATATTGCTTTATATCCTGCTGTTATTCTCTTCTATTCAAATCTATGTTATTCCATTCCATCCCTTTCCATTCTACTCGATTCAACCCCATCCCATTCCCTTCCATTATTTGTAATTGCATACAACTCCATCCCACTTCCCAGATCGCGCAAGGAGCTCCGGGAGAAGGGCCCGCCCAGGATCCTCCAGGACCTGCGGGACGTGGTTCTCCTGGAGGGCAGCGCCGCCAAGCTGGAGTGTCGGGTCAGCGCCTTCCCCGACCCCTTCATCGTCTGGTCCAAGGACGGCCAGCAGCTGCCGGACGGACCCAAGCACCGCTACGTCTTCGAGGACCCCGACGTGGTGGCGCTGGTGGTCCGGGACGGCTTGCTGGACGACCTGGGGAGGTACACGGTCACCGTCAAGAACCCCTTCGGACAGGCCTCTGGGTCGGCCTGCATCCTGGTGAAAGGTGGGCGGCCAACTGGTTCCTGTGAACCTTGGGGGGTTTTTTATCGTGTGGCGTGATCCATTATGTCCTGCTGAGAGCTCTCAGAGACCCCTGACCTTGTTGTCCCTCCAGCCCCGGCTAAGGTGTCTAAAGGCCCCGGCAACGTGAAGGCCAAGAGGGGCGTGACGGTGCTGCTGAAGGCGGAGATCAGCGGGGAACCTCCGCCCGATGTCGCCTGGCTCAAAGATGGAGACGACATCGAGGAAGATGACAGGTGAAGCATGCACGCTGATGTTGTGATACAGTGAACAGAAAATGAACCTTTTTTATTGTAAGGCAAATGTAGGCTTATGCCATAGTATTTCAAATCAAAATGTAGGCTAATGTTGCATTTACATTACATTTACATTTTAGCCTATTAGTGTAGCCTGTATTATTCAGGTAGAAGTTGGTATTATATATCTTATATATATATATATATATATATATATATATATATATATATATATATATATATATATATATATATATATATATATATATATTAGGTCTGTATATAGTAACCTAACATTTAACCCTGTGATAAGAACAGCACCACATCAAGTGTTTTTACTGTGTCTTTTTCAGGGTATTCTATGATGTTGGAGATACAAACACAGTCTTGACCATTAAGAACGCTAGAGGGTCAGATGCTGGCAGGTACGAGGTGTTTGTGGAGAACAATCTGGGAACAGACCAGTCCTTCGCTCGTGTAGACCTCCTCTGATAGGAAAGTCTTCAGTCCATCAAAGCTTAAAGACTTTCTTTTTTTTTCTTCTTTTTTTTACATTTTGTAATATCCCGTTATGCAACAATGTCGTCGCCGTGTTCAGAGATGTACATAAAATATCAACAATGTCAAAATGTCAACGCAGAATAAAAAATAATTATATTAAGGGATTGTCTATAAAGTGTCTTTGATGAAAATCAGGCAATAGGAGAAGGGTAGTTTCAAAGCTACCAAGTGGGTAGGGACACATACACACATCCGCACAGTTACTATTTTATTTTATTTGTTATTATTTTACATTATATTATATGATATTATATTACAGTATATTATATCTATATTTTTTAAATTACAGGCTTAGACTGTAAATGAAGTCAGAATCTTAATTGATCACATGTAGGCTACTACATGTGCACATTGCACTTGAGATAATACAGCTACGTTTTACTGAATTAATAATACACAGGCTACTTTTTTAAACACCGCTGTGAATTATAAAAACCTTGAAATAAGAGGGCGTAACTCTATGTTGAACAGTGGTGGGGAGCACTTTTGGTTGGGGCTCAGGTGAAAAATCATTTACATGTCTTGAACATTTGCAATTTCAGGCAATTATATGGGGGATTGGTAAGAGGCAGAGTAGATAATTAGATGACAAAGAAATTGCATAACAGCGCATCAAAAGTCATAGCCTAAGAGTACTACAGAGTTGATACGTGTACATCATTGTTACTTTTTTGAACAATTTGTTCTATATTTACATTGCATTGTATGTTTTCTGTGCAAATAAGCCTGAGGCGTTACTAATTAATATTTATTTGTGCAAGCTATTTTTCGGAAGAAAATGTACAAATTGTGTTTTGAACCTATGCTGAAATAGATCAATTAACACAGGACTGAACGGGGAAACTGTGAAACGTAACCGAGGTACTGTAGAACGGTGGCTATGCATCATCAGTGTCGGTGTCCGCACTTTGAAGACTATCCCTAACCTCCCTCTTTTGCACAGTCGGTTTCAAGGCTACCCCCCCGTCACCATTCAAAGTTTGGACTAGGGGCAAACTTTTGAAACACCTTTATTAGAATCACTTTTTGCATGTTTTAAATATGTGATGCTTAGAAATGTATCTTTCTCTGCACAATAATAACCAACATCTCTTGAATACTTATCAGTACAACATCGTGCATGTGTCATCAATCAAATACTGATATGTCAATTAAAATAATAAATTAAATTGTCCTACATTTAAATGCAAATCCAATGCAAATTTATAAACTGATATTTGAACTAGGGCCTGCGCGAATAATATAGCTTCACATCCTGTATTGTGGCTTTAAGAATAGGGCTTCCTTGAAACCGTCAAGTCGCATGTTTAGTGCAATTGATGAAGTTGTTGAACGTAAGGTCATTTAAACAAAGTAATCCATTTCCCGATATTCAACCACTGTGTTTTAATCGCTTCGGTCTGCGCGACCGAACCGCTACGCTTTCGACTTTTTCTTCGGCGTTTCGAGCTACGCACAGTATGCGCGTATGCAGACAGGGAGTGGCAAAATATAAATAATTCTTTGCCATAACTCATCGAACTATTTCATTGAGTATTGCCGTTTTTTTGGATTTGAATGACGGATGTAATGGACCATTCGTCGTCGATAATCACGCAAGTAGCACGAAATGAAGAGGAAAATGCGAGTTGTCCAGAAGAAGGTAAGTTTGGAAAAGTTTGGTGAGGAAATGACAAGGATATAATGCCACAAGACTCAGCGTTGTTTCTAAAACTCCGGGACCGTGTTTCGGTGTGACTTTTCGACTAAATCCACGGGCTGTGCCGTGCCGTGGCCGTGTCCACACCACCGCTCCGCTGTAACTACGTTATAAGAGTTAAAAGTTTGCAGCGAGCGGTGAACTTTGGGTGAGTTTCCCGAGGCGGTGAGGCCCGATCCTGACATGGAGGTCCGACCCACGGTGTGTGTACAGTAGTTCTTATCAAACACAGCTCGTTAGGACCAAACTGCAGGTATTAGTCATCGTGGTAGATTCACGAAGAGTATATATTTTACCTGCCTTTCTGGAGTTTAATGATAAAATGAATCAATATTGATTTATATGGAAAGGGGGCGGGGTCTCACAGCACTGCGTAGGCTCTCTGTCAGCGGACTGTTTAGGACACGGAGGTTCAACGTCTACTCTGCACCGACCTGTTTTCACCAAACACAGTAATAATGGCTTTCGATTCATTGTAAACATGATGTTCAGCAAGAAGCTTGTGAATATATGTCTGCGTCTTCCCTCCTCAGTAGAAAGATTGCCAGACCGAGCGGCCTTTAGAGCGGCCTTTAGAGTTGGAGATGAATTGATGACATGACCAGATCTAGTATGCAATGACGTCATCGTAAGTTTCTGATAATAAGACGGGCAACATGGAAACACAATGAAGCGTCCATGTAAGGATGGACATGTTTTGATAGGATTGTCTTGAATTGTATATAAAGCCAATGGTTATATAAAGAAAAGGTGAATTTTATTTATTTATTTTTATTGGTTTTCATTATTAGTAACTATTACTACTAGTAGGCATTACATCACATCTTAAACATAGGCTTGCAACATATCATTCTGCTGTAAATATCCTACATGTTATATTATCCATGCCATTATTATACTTTAATACATTACATTTATTACTTTTATTACAATAAAAACATGAATACTTTTTGGTCAGTGACTTGTCACTAGCTAGAGTGACAGGAATACACATTAGCGGTCTAAATCATATTGATGAGCATTAGCTTCATTAGTCTATATCGAGTAGGCTTCCTTGGGAATCCTGTCAGAGTGTGTGCCTTTTAAAGAGGCTTTGCATTTCATTGATGCTATTTAAAAGTGGCTTTGAACCTTGGATACATGCATACGCATACTGATTTGCTTGCGTCCTTTTATACTTCCATGAAATTATGTTTTAAGCCTACAGTGTGTTATTGATTTTCAAACCTGATAAGTACCCCAATGTCAGCAGTCTACCTAGTAGCATCAATGACCAATATGCTTTTACCCTACCGGCTGATTGCATTGACTCACCTAAAAGAAATGGTCACCGTAATGAACTCTGGGTAAAATAATCTACTAAAACACCAAATAGTAGAAGCAGACCAAATAAACTAACACAGAGAGTGGGTTCCATAGCACCTGTAAGGTCTCGCTTTAAACCTTATGGGACCCCTACATTGGGTGATAGTGATCTGAACATAAAAATGCAACATTTTATGGGGACCTACAGTGTGATTGACTGGTGGATATGCTCAGCAGGTGGCAGTGCAGGACAGGTTGATTTAAACTGCAGCTCCCTCCCCATGTCACTTCCTCTTAGTCTGGAGTCATGAGCCACGGTGTTGGCCACAGATATGGCTTCCCTCCAGAAGTCAGGCACCCATGAAGTTATTATGAAAAGAGAAGGCGCAAGACGCATGATAGAAGGCATGGAGCAATTTTGAAGAGGAAGCCAAACTATCATGTGCACAAACTTCCTGTCCAAATGTCCCACGGCTTCACCCATAAAGGGCCCTGTGCTGGCAGAACCTTTGTTTGAATCAACTTGAATCAATTCTAAGACAAAAGGTTTGTGGACAGGGATTGTCTCTCTCTCTCCTTTTTAATAATGACGATGAAAGCATCAGGAAAAAAAAGAAAAAGGCTGCCTTGCGAATGGGCCGATTCTGACACCAATTGCTGATTGTTTTGCCAAGACTGGTCCATTTTTTTCACAAAGTCCATTAAAACTGGGGCAGCGAGGTTGATAATATTAGTGCTGCCACACAGACCCTATTTAAAAACCAGTTCTATATTATGGAAAGAATCAATATTTATGTATATATTTATGAATTATTTAGCCAATTGCTATTCATTTGATTTTAATTTGCATTCTAGGAACAAAACTTTCCAAAAATAGAACCTTAAGAGATGTATTAACAGTTTAATAAACAAAGTGTTGCCAAATATTTTAACTTTATGCTTCCTGTGATGTGGCGTGGCCCTATAGGGTGATAAGCAGAAACACCGTGCCGGGCACCATCTTGTGTTACAGAACAGGAGCAGTATGAGAGGAGGCTGCAGTTTCAGAAGTATTTGGTGGATTAAACCTTTACAACCACAAGTACTTAAGTAAAAAAGGAAAAAAAAAACTTGGAAGCCCTTGGGCATTAAGTAGCATTTCAATCTACAAAAAAAAACTAGGGTCCTAGAAATGCAGTCTTAGGACTTTCGTCTGGAAACTGCAGCCTCCTCTATTTCAGGAACATACTATGGACCAACATGACAGAGGTAGTGACCTCTAAACATGGCGCGTTCCCCATGGCGTTATAACGCGGTATGATGTCAACTTCACTTCTGCGCATTGCACATGGGCTATCACGTTAAGGGCTGCAGGTCTCATGTGTTATACTTTTAAGTAGTCATGGTGGCTTGAGGTGACATTTGGAATGGAAATGTAACCCATTAAAAGGATTACTAGGATTACAAGTACGTTAAAAGACCTGCTGCTGCGACCATAGATATACTTCCCTCTTCAATCACATCTTTATTTTTTATCTCCCAAAAAGCTCACAAATATCATGCAACGTTTAATCAATGGTAGCATATACTTTTAATTCATGATGAAAAGTTAATGAACACATCATTAAATAAATTGAGCCAAATCCACAATTAAAGTTAAACAACATAAATCATCAGTATGCAACGGGAGCTTATGCAGTGTCACATAGATAAATATACTCTGCCTATGCCAGAACTTCGACATCAGAATGGAACTTACTCTTTCTGAATTCCGTGCCCATGAAAAGAATTCTGTCAACTGCTTAACTCACAAGCTTAACATGTGCTACAGGTGCTGTTTCAAGAAAACCTAATTTTGCTTCAGATTGTAGAAACTGTGTTTATATGTAGATACTGCTATAATATAGCTATGTAACACTTTGGTTATGCTCTTTAAGGAGTAGCCACTTAGTTTCACAGGACAGGGAGTTGGTGTGGATCAGCCATGTCCTATGAAGTTATAGATCAATGACCATGGGGATGTATGGACTACTATTGTTTGCACAAACGTTGCACAAAAAAGTAAAACCCACACACTGGCAGAGTGTAGCCCATTCTCCAGTGAGAACCCAAGCGTGAAACTTGGTTAGCTATCTTTGCACACAGTCATACAACCTCAGAGATACATGGACATTAGATTACATGGGGCATATTGCCAAGTAGGGCCTTCACAATTTAATAGGCAATGCCTTCAAAGTGTCTTTGATCTTAAAGTAATGGGCTAAGGTTATAACCACAAGTTTAACAAGATAACTGTTGGGACCGTGACTATACCAACATTTGGTCACCTGAGATCATTTGAAGAAGACTCGCTCATCTACGACCACACTAGCAGCACATCTGAACCCAGGTGTGGTCCCGGTCTTCAAACGTCTTCGTACCCCTGGATAGTGGTTGTTAGCATGTTGCACCAGATCAAGTGTCAAAGCGGAAAATCTGTTGCGGCAGTCTTCATTCTTGGTGCATCTGGATAGGAATAGAACTGGACCTTGTAAAGACGGATGCCTTGGCTGAGCGAGGCCCAGATTAGCCCCATTCTAACCAAGCATGCTAAAAACATGCTGACGGCTGCCTGTGTTTGTTGGAGCCCTGTCGGGGAGGCTGTTAGCTCATTAGCACGGTCTTGGCCTTTGGGGAAACTATGTGCACGTTCTTAACCTTTGGAAAAGGCTACCAGTGAAAAAAAGAAATGCGAGGTCGGTACTAGTGTTGGGCTGATGTATCGTTTTTCACAGAAGTTTGGTAATTTGTCAAACACCAGATCATCCCGGAATATCGGCGCTTACCACCAGGTGGCGTGTGTGTGTCCACGACACAGCTGCTGGACCCCCTGCCGACATTTAAGACAGGGGGACGTTAGGATTCCGCGTGGACAAATGTGACCGTCGTCCACGACACGCATTACTTATACTAGCGGGAGCATGTCAAACATGTTGACCCGTTTATGGCGTTGCCATCCAAACTTTGTCAGCACTAGGAGAGCATAGCTGGCCGCGGCTAAATCCAAACGACAACCCCAGCTCATGTACCAACTCTCCCTACAGCATTGAGACGACGTTTTTCAAACAAAACCAGAAGAACGCAAGGAGATCACAGAAGGCTTGGGTGGGTTTATTGCATTCACAGCCGTCAGGGTTGGTCACCGTTCATATATGAACCGATACGAGTGCCTTTTTTTTCGGTGTTTTACCCTCTGTGTGACATATCATTTCAGTTGTGAAAAAAAAATCAAAACCTAATTTCGGTGTTGTTATTTATTTAGAACATTTCACACGCCACACGCAAAATAAACCCCCTCCCAGACCCGTCCCTACACCCTCTAGCCTGCCTGAGTGTGTCGCCGTAGTGTGAGAACGCTGTCGTGTGCGTCTCAGAGGAAGCACATGTGATATCCTTCCTGGGATTTAGGAGTCTTAGCAGGAGTGTCTCTGGCAGGGTAACGACGTCTTCTGCGCCAGGGTGAAGGGCGTGGAGCTCTCAGCAGGGGGGTTTGAGAGTGGGGCCTGATAGCTGATGATGATCACAACTATAAAATTATAGTTGTAATTTTTAAAAATATATTCCGCCGAGCTAAGTGAAACCATATGCTACTTGAATTGAAGTGTGTGTGTGTGTTGAGGTCGTTCACTTTCCCATACTGTAATATTTGCTGTATATATTAAGCAATTAAACAAAAAATGCAACGTGAAGCAAGACTGTGAAAAAAAGCCCAGTTATCTCTGACAACAACTCATCAAACTAGCTTATAAATGACCTGAAGTTGATGCCTCAGTTTTCTAGTCCACGGAGGCTCTGTTTTCTGCAGTGCTGGCTACAGGCATGCTTATGTTATGTGGATATCAGACTTAAGGCTATGAACGGTGCATTCCTCTGCTTTTACATAATAGTTTGTGTGTTGACCAGGCATTTCCTCATCATCTTTTACACCATTGCAGTGGGCTGTGTCTGCTTCAGATGTCTATGTCCAGAAGTGTGAACTTCCACACTCTGGGCCACTTTTGGCTCTCCACTGTCCTGTTGGATCGCACCACTAGAACCATGCAATGTAGTGGCACTCTCTCTCTCTTACGTATATGTAAGACTGTAGTATGTAATGTACAGTATATTGTAGCATACTCTCACCCACCAGAGAAGCCTTAAAGCCTAAAAGGTCCTGGTGCCTGGCTAGGATTATTGCCTATTGTCTTATTTTGTGTAATGTTTGTTTCATTGTACCTTTTTTTTCTTTTATTTTTTTTACCGAAAGGTACTTTTTTAAAGAAATATTATAAAGTACCAAATATTCTTTTTCATGTTAAGGCATTCATTGATCAATATTCCACTATGCATTTTATAGGTAATTTGAATGCCTCAAAACATGATGGCTGATTTCACCTTTGACCCCAAAAAGCTACTTTGCGAGCTTTTAATGGCAATAAGTAAAGTGCATTAACGACAGTAAACAAAAACTAATGTTGACATTGATTGCTAAGTGTATTTGGCAGTATTACTAATGGATTTGTGGATACTTAATTCAGTCTGGGCAAATTTTATACTTGATATTATAAAGTGATGTCATATATTAGCCTTAATATGATTTAATTTCACTTCTCTTAAGTTTTCTTATAATTCAACTTTGCACCATCTTCATTTCCGTCATCATTGTCACCTGTCACTATAACAGTAATCATTTCCATTATCCTTGTCTGTATTATTCAACCCGATGTTTACAACTGCACACACAGCCAGCAAGTTACTCAAGCAGATTCCCCGGCATATCCTGTTTCCTCTGACGTGGCACATTTTGTCACATTTTCTGCCTTTAAATGTCATTTTGGATACTACCAAAATCGGCCATATATGGACAAAAACGTCCTGCCTGAAAACGCTGTGATTGGTTTTATCAAGATACGACTTGTGTTTTAAAATGAAGTGAGAGATATCCTTCAAACAGCATTTGCTTAGTTTATTGAAGTAATAGCCATCACAGTTCAATAAAGCGGAATCAGTTTGTTTCATGCTTGCAGTTTAAAGGACATTCAGGGAACATCAAGCCATTTTTATCATTTTTTATCCTTGGAAACTAGATGGGTCAATTGAAAAACAAAACAAGTCATCTGACTGCAGAATAAAGAAACCTCTCTGAACAGCAATCCAACCAGGCCAGATACACCCAAAGGGAGGGCTGCTGCTGGCATCAAAGCATTGCAGAAGAGATGAAAGGAACCACCACCAAAACCATTTAGTAAACAATTTTGTCCAAAGCAACTTGCAGTGTATTGAAGATTCAGGCCATTGAGGAGCAGGAAGCGTTCGAGTAGGAGTCAAACCTCCTTTCACCACAGGACTATCCTGGCCACTTACCACAGGACTCCTGGCCACTTACCACAGGACTGTCCTGGCCACTTACCACAGGACTGTCCTGGCCACTAGCACTGCAGCGGCCATCTTTTTATTGCAGCCCCCCCCCCCCCCCCCCCCCTCCAGGCACACACACAGGATATCCCTCTGGGAACTGGCCCCACCATCTAGCATTATGTTGATATACGTAATGTGTAATTTAATGCAGAAACAAACATCACACCCAAGGCGCTTGGTGATGACATCATCCCTCTGGGTATAGGCCTACGGCTCGGGATCCTTAATGTAACTCGTTTTGGGACGGGAGCTGGTGGCACATGTGTGGTTGGGTGGACGTCATTTACCAACGCTTCACCATTCATCCACAACACAGCATCGCAACTTCCCCCTCTGCGGGTACTAGGTGACATAAAAAAAAGTGTTTGTTTGTCTCTCCGTTTATGGCCTTGTATAAGTGCACGGGTCTAAACATAGATACCGCCACAACACTCGGACACACTGCCATCATTGAGAGCTGTCAGTAGACACCCCTTTCTATTTTCGTCCCATGGATGTGTAATATCAGTGAGGCAGTGCGTGATGTTTTCAAACACTACTAGTATCACCTGCCCCGTTCCTTCACGCCTGTTTTCACTCAGGATCTTCTGGACTCTGGGGGGTACCGCAGGTATGCCTTCACAAGCATGCACCCAGGTCTCCACAGACCTCGGTCCAGGTCCAATTTGATCCCCCCCCCCCCTTGCTGTAAGACATAAAGACATTCGGTTAATGGCTCCTGTCGGTGGAAAGTGGGTCAAATCCTTGTGAGGGGTGACCTTAAAACGTGATTTACAGTGATTTGAACCTTGGGTTTATTTTAGCGCTGTCGACATTTCCGTGTACATTTTAGCGAAGTAATTTGAAATAGTTCACACCTAAAGAAAAAAATTATACAATTTACATTGAGAGAATTTAGCAGATGCTTTTATCCAAAGTGACTTACAATAAGTACATGCGCCAGAAGAAGGCGAAACACTTCATTGCTGTTAATACAGTAAGCAGACACCAGCATTCCAATTGCTAGGTTAACCGTTGCTAGTATACAGCATCTCTTGCCTAAGATGCTGAGTGCTACGTTACAAAGAGCAATCATAAAGTGTCAAGATGTACAACATATAAGTATTTTAATTACAATATACTTCATTTGTGTTGATTCTACATTAATCCCCTGATTTCACATTTAATTATGTTATAACAAGAGTCAGGCTTATGAAGAACAAAACATTGTCATTAATTCATTGTTTTTTTTTGTTTTAATCGATTGACAGCACTAGTTTATTTTAAAGGTTAGTGACGTGATTAGGATGTTCCAATACCAGCCTAATCTGGATGTTATCTGGATGTTGCTTTGGATAAAAGCTGCTGAATGACAAAATGGCTGAATTGTATTTTGATAAAAGCAGAAGAGACATATCTCAGCTCAGCATGTTTGCTATTTTTTTTCAGTTGTTCACCAATGGAAGAGGTAGGCTAATATTTTGAGTGCATAGACTTTTTCAGATTCTTACAGGAACCCAAGCATTTTTAAATTAAAAAAATGGCCAGAAAACCAACCTTTTCCCTTTTGTTCTCACTTTGGGGCCACTTAACATCAACCTATTCTGACGGGTACGCCTTTATCTTGTTCAATGTAGTCCCTGTACCACATTTTGGTCCAAACTCCAACATGTCCACAATTTGCTCTATGCTGAGACGAGCGGTTTATTCTTGACTGAGTGGTGTGCTAATCCACGATGTTGACAGATCTGACCGTCCATCGGGCCTCAGCTAATTTGTCAGAGACTTTTCTTTGTGAGGGCCGGCTCTCAACACTCCCATGTCAGATGATGGGTGTTTTCTACCACAGCTTGGTGCCAAGGCACGTCAAGTCATCCGGATTATTTATCTTGGGAAGCATGTGGGAAGATTCCTTATCACATCTAATGACCTCTTAATTTGACAGTGTCCGTCACAGATGTAAACAAATGTAGTCTGTAGGCCTATATTTCAGAAATTTAATGTTTCACTTTTCCCTTGTTTTTTCATCTACATTGTTTTTTTACATTGGTGTTTTAACCGATCGTCACCAGATATATGCAAAACAACATACATCTGAGGACTGTGGATCAGCATCCAGCCATGATGTGATAGACACAGGGGTTTGGTCAAGGAAGGTGATTTAGTAACCGTGATTAGGATTAGTTGGAAAGCTACTCAGAGATGTATCTCATAAAAAGTGTGTTCATTTTGAATAAACTTGAGTTTGTTCATGTGTCAAACCGACATTGTGTAGAAGACCATGAGGGAGCTAACACTCCTAATTATCAGCAGTTTATTGCATGACCCCCCTCCAAGTGTCTCCAACTGCTATCGTTTTTTAATTATACTTTTGTACATTTGCACTAAGAAATGAGAGGCTGGAGGGGAGTTTGGTCCAGGACTAGCTTTAAACACTTGCTGCCCAGTGGCTTTTTGCCCCGCTGAGTGCACTTTCATTGGAACAGATTTGTTACTAAATCAATACATTATACAATACATTATGTGCTTATTCTTCGTAAAATAGCATCTGTTTATTTGCAGTGTATAGCTGACATCGTATTGAACCGTTCAGCTTAAGGTAAAAAAGGTAAAGATTTAATATAAATGAACAATGGTGCAATAAATTAATAACAAACATGATGCTCAATAAATATGAATTTAACGGCGACAGATATAGGTGATATTGGCCTCCAGTAGATACCAAATCAATTATTATGCAAGATTGGCATAAAGAAAAGCTTATGTTTTTACCGTGTTCTGCTAGTAAACTTAATGCATATGTGTACGTTATGCAACGTGTTTCAGGCCATTGGTTCAGCATACCAAAGATATATGATTACAAAATGCTGCTGTCATCCAGGTATGAACATACATTTTCACATCACTCATGTTCTCAGCATTCCTCTCTGCTTACCCGTCTCTGTCTGTCTGTCTGTGTTTCAGGCTCCGCTGCAGTCTCTTCCTCAAAGAAGCCCAGGGGTCGGGGTATTTTTCGCAGTCTCTTCTGCTGTCTATGTAGCAGAGAAGCCGATTCGCCACCGGTCAACAACAACGCCCCGCTATTGGTGGAGGAGAACGGAACCCTCACAAAAGTAAGCATCCATGTTCTACATTAAAACATGCACAAGATGTCTGTATCGCCTTTACCATAGAGCAGGTTGCACAGTGACAAGGGTTCAATTTGGGTTCGACTCCCAGCCGAAAGGTAATCGGGTTCAGGCCCCAATGTCAAACTGTATGCATCCTTGAGAACACAACGCTAACCTCTAAAAAGTAGTTTTGGCTGAAACTGTACTCTCCTGTATCCGCGACGTCTCTTTCCTGCTCCCCCCCCCCCCACCCCCCAAGAAACACGTGATTGAGACATGATTGATGGTCACATGATCAACAACACATGTTTCCTTGGCAAAAAGGCCTTTCATGTTGACAGAGTATCTCTGCTCACTGGGGGCTGATATTGCATTTCACAGATGAAAAGTACTCAATGTACAGTCATCCATCAAACTGAGGGCAATTCTCTAGTTGGGTTTGGTTGGTAGTTGGTCAAGATTAGAGAAGTGGGCATCGGACCAGAGTTTGTTGAGAATGTGTTACTGAGCAAGGCAGCTTACTCTCCCCAACATGCTTCACGGTATAACAAGATCGGACAAGGCCAGGATCAGGGTTTACATGTTTGTCTTCATTTTGCTGAGGGTAGCTATGGCTTTTGCCAAACCTCCTGTTGTCCTGTACAAGTCATATTGACGGAATGAGAATAATGATTTCCAAATTGTACTACGCGTATATACTAATGGGATTGAAATGGTTTACACGTGTCATCCCTTTTTGGTGAATCAATCCCATGCAAACAAATACATGGAAAACCAGCCAATTAGTAACCATGACCAGGGGGATTCGAGTGGTAAAGCCTGGCTCAGGGGTCCTGTTCAGATCTATGCCTTACTTCAGCTTTTTATAGAGATTTGATATTCCAAGAGATATTTGTCACGTCTCCCCAAGCCCCCAAAATAAATAGCATGGACTCCCACTGCAGTAAGGCTGTGTGTGTGTGTTTGGGGGGGGGGGGGGGGGGGGGAGGGGAAGTCAAGTGGTGGCAGGCAGTCTTGGATGTGACCCCTCACCACCAACCACCCTCCCTCCGCGCCAGCTCCGTCATCTCGATGTGAGTGTGCTCCTGTTGCTCCTGCTGCTCCTGTCAGACTGCTACTCTTGTTGCCTCCCTCTCTCACCAGTCGTGTCAGACGCCGCTCTTTTTGTGGTCGTCGCTGACACCTGCCAGTCTGTCGCATTCGGACGGCCACAGTGCCCCTTTGAGGAGAGCTTTTTTTTTTTTTTTTTTTTTTTTTTCATGACGCTTAAACCATGATTGGTGCGTTTTGACGAAGACACTTCTGTGTCATCACAGTAGTCTGACCAGGGAAAGCTAGGTTCTATATGTTCCCTGAGAAGCAATTGAGGAGAGTGTACTCCTGGTGAAAGGGATTTCTGTCTGCAGAAGACATGCCTGCAGAACTTTGCCAGATCCCACAGGCGGGAGAAGCCACTGACTTGACAAAGACCTTGAAGGAAAATGCTGAATTTGGATTGAACGCCCTCATGGAATACAAGGAGAAGAAGCCTATCTATGGAGACATGGATTCAGCTGGACTGGACTTTGCTCAATGTTTCAGCATTAATGGACATTATCTTGAAAAGGAGATTGAGTCAGTGAGCGCATGGAATGGAGATGCCCAAAGCTTTGAGCATAATGTGGAACAATTACATTTAGAGGGTAACCCTGAACAGTGTAAAACCTTGGAGTTAAATGAACCATTGGATGTTTACGCTCAACACTGTGGGTGTTGGACCTATGAGTGCTGTGCTAATCGCGGCTTTGCATCTGAATGCAGTTCATCTTGTGAACACTGTACAGAACACTTCCAATTATCTCAGCAATGCGAGCCTCCTCAACAACAGTTTGAGTCTTTTGACTCAGAGCCAGAGAACGCCCCAGTTAACTCTGAGGCTTTCGGACAATTTGAACCAACTGATTTTATTTCTGACCATGGGGAACAATTAGACTTGCCAAACCAACAGATAGTTTCCGATCAACAGTTTACCTGCTTTGGCACAACAGGACATGACTTGACTGAAGATTTTGAGGATTCGGAAGAATGTGAAACATCTGCTGTTTTACATGAAAACGTTGCAGAGACTGGGGATTCATTTGACAGTGACACTGATGTTTGTGAGTATTATGAAGAGGATGAAGAAACTGAATGTACGGACGTTTTTGATGAGCCAACAGAAGATGATGAGGATTGGTCACCCAGCAATGAAGAGTGTTCTATATTATCAGAAGAGGCAGATTTAATTAATTCTGACTCATTGCTTCAAGACAGTTCTCTTGAAAGCACAGATGACATTTATGAAGAAGATGATGATGATGATGGTGACGATGAAGGCCAGCCAGGTAAAGAATGCAACCTTCAGGATGATGCTTACGATGCATCAAACGAGGACACAGAAAACTATGACGTGTCCGATAACCACAGCCTCTGTTCGTCTGACGAAAGTGAACACATTGAAACTGATAATGACTCGGGAGAAGTCTATGAACCCACAGAACAGACGTTTGGCCCAGACTCTGACATGTACCCTGAGGAAGATGGTTTCTCAGATTGCTCTGAAAGCCGATCCTTTGAGACTTGCTCCAATGGCAGTGTTCCATCAGAGCCCTGCTCCGATTCATCTGGAGAATCCGATAAAGCACCCCTTAGAGATTCTGGCGATGAACAGATCCAATGGGAATCATTTGATGGTGATGATGAAGAAGAAGACGAAGAAGACGAAGAAGACAATGATGAGGATGATATAAATACTGGTGTTGAACAAACCAAGGAAAGTAAGGATGTCAACACTGATTTCTTTAACTTATTTGACAGGGAAGATGATTATGGACTCTGTTTTCAACAGAGGAAACCTTATATTTCCTGTTTTGATGGTGGGGACGTCCATGAGCATCTGCATCGTGAAGAACCAAAACCTGTCGTGCAGAAAGACAAACCCAAAAAGGCCACAAGGCATAGGAGGATTAAGAAACGGGCAATTAT
The DNA here is from genome assembly GCA_036785325.1 of Urophycis tenuis. Taxonomy (NCBI): domain Eukaryota; kingdom Metazoa; phylum Chordata; class Actinopteri; order Gadiformes; family Phycidae; genus Urophycis; species Urophycis tenuis. The sequence continues at coordinate 12,907,477 of JAXIVH010000010.1, read as the reverse complement.
TTCAGATGACACATCACCTATTGGTGTACAAAACTCTGACATTGAAGAGCCCACTCTCAAGGCTTCACCACACGACTCAAATGTTGCAGTTGAACAAGAAGTGGGAGCCGAAGATCAAGCTGTCAGCGTGAATGAAAATGAATCTCGGGTCATCAGCAGCAAGGAGGAAGATGATGAAACCTCATGTGGAGAGTTCAGTGTGCCAAGCATAAATGTTATCAGCAATGAAGAAAAAGCTGAAGAGGAAGACGAGGCCAGTCCTGTATCTGTAAATGAGAATATGCAAGCACCATGCGCGGATGCCATTTCTGTTGAAGGCGATGCGTATGAACTTAGTGAAACTCCAACATTTGATTCTGCCGCTGTTAACGTTTTGGCCACTGATCAGTGCCAGGAAATCAGCGCAGAGGGGACAATGGACACACAACAAGAGCATCTCCATATACTTGATGGGAATGAAGACGGTGAACAAGATGTTTTTTTTTTGTGCTCGGAAAGGGAGCCATATTGGGCAGTAGCCCAAGATGGCTCCCTCCCATTCCTAAAAGAGTATGATGTTGAAGATTACTATGCATATCAAATTAAAAGCGTGCAATCATCCATTAACCTAGCGGCGACACAAAGCCCGCATTACACGATGGTCCCAGAAACAGAAGAGTGCAGACAAGAGTTTCACAGTGAATCGGAAGAAACGACCGACTCAATCCTCAAACTTGGTGAAACATTACCTGCTCCGGAGACTGGCTCGAATGGACTAAGCATTGCTCATGAGTCCGAGGCGGGTCCTCCTTTACACCTTATTCACAGCGTACTTCCCGAAGGTGTTAGAACCGAGAGGAGGAATAGCAAGGCTGACGAAGATGAGGAAAGTGAAGTGGACGAAGTTGGTGAAGATGAGCCTTGTGAATGTGAATACTGCGTTCCACCTGAGGAACAGGTATAGACAATCATTTGTCCTGCTGTTGTCAAAGTTTGTCAAAGTTCTATCAAGCAAACATACGTAGACACTGCGTGTCTACGTATGTTTGCTTGACCCATGCCTTTCACTTTTTTCATGCAAACCATTCCACAAAAGGAGACGGAGAGAAGGAAATGTACTGGCTTCAAATCCAGTTGGCCCCATAGGAAAGGCAATTGAGATGCTATTTACCAGCCCAGCTGCTGTTTGTATTTCAATACAGGCTTTACTTTCTACAAATACATAAGTTGCGCCGTGTCAATGGATTGACGAGCTAGGTCATGCCAGCTTCTTTCTAACAGTAAGCCTTTAGGACACTGTATAAGCGTGTTGAGGGAGATGATGGCCCATGGCCTCGTACATGACTTGGCCAGAATGATATTTTAATGCTCTATCAACAAAGTGACAGTTGTAGTAGGGGAGAGTTCAGTGTTTCTATTATGTTGTCTTGTAAACACATGACACCTTAACCACGTTCTATCAGGCTCTGTGCAAATTGAGGCGGTCATTTCAATTCTCAAAACTGAAATCTGTGTTTTCCGTCCAGTATGTTCCATTTTCTTAATGTAGGTTTTGAAATAAAATGTAATATCTGAAAGGTAATAAGTATGCTTTTTATTTTCAGGTTCCAACAAAGCCACTCCTTCCGCAGATTAAATCGAAGGACTCAGGGAAGATCTGTGTCGTCATCGACCTGGATGAAACCCTGGTTCATAGTTCATTCAAGGTACGGCAGTGGTGTTCACCTACTCAATCATCTCATGGAGGATGGTCCATGATAACAATGTATGCAGTCATGGTATTGGAAGAGTAAACTTTGGATAATAGTAACTATAATAGTGGGTAAAAACACTGAATTGCTTGATTTTTTTTGTAAGAAAAATATTAAGATATTTCTTTATTACTGGCTGGTATGTATGTTAAAGATGGTTTCACACTATCAAAGGTTTATTGTTAAATCTTGCCATTGTGTGGGCAATTATTTCTTTATTTACATGAAAGCTGTAGCCCTTCTTATTCTTGTAATATGTTTTGAAGGTACTGCACCTTTATTATCCCTCTGTCAAATATTTTCAGTGACCTTGTGAACATAAACATTTGACCATTGAGATCAGAGTACACTACACTAAGAAATAGCTCCTCAACATAGAATCCAAATGCATCTATGAATGGGATCCTTTTTCTAGTCAAGATGTGTTGTAAAGGAGATCAAATTCCTGTCGTTAAAAAAAAAGTCTTTACTTTTGATCAGTTTTGATCCCTCTTATAAGGCTTCATTTCGCAGAACAAAGTAATCGATGCCAAAAGGGATTGGTCCCATGTCACGACAAATTATGTAATAAATGCCAAGCTCTGCGGGCCCCTTCTTAGGTCACTGACTAGCCTCTAGAATGTCACTGGATATAACCGGCTCTTGAAGTGTAAACAGGGTCAGGAGTGCAGTATATGCTCCGTGCTCCAAACACCGCTGCGGCCGATCACTTTATTGCTTTGACACACTTATTTTTATTATATTGGTCTTACGAAGTGTGATATGTGACATTTGACTTGATGGTTCTTTTAAGGGCTGTTACGAGGTTGTACATCAGTCAGAAAGGTTTACATGTGTGACTTTGAATCTGAATTAGAATCAGAAATGAATTTAAAGCCAAGATTCCTTTAGATATACATACATTGGTATTGCGTTTTCAGTGACCCTTGATAAACAGGTGGCAATAATATAGTGATATATTAATTGCGTTGCATAAAGGTTTTGGCATACATACCTGTCCTAACGAAGCTACGGTCAATTATTTCACTCAAATAATAAGAAAGCCTTGAGCTATTATTGCTAAAGAAATGTTATTTCCAAGGTGACACTACCTAGTTGTGTTGTCCTAACTCACACTCTATACATGCCCTACATGGCCAGTTATTTTTGTACTGGAACTGTGTTCAAGAGCATGGCCAAGTTTATTTGAAAGTCAATCTCAATTAATTACAAAATATGTATGTATGTTGCGCTCATATCTATTTAGAAGACATATACCGTACATTCAGCAGACGTATTGTATAATTGCAATTTGATGTACAGCTGTGCAGGCCTCCTTGTTTGATAAATGTCAAACACATTAACATGCAACTCTTCTTAGAACCCTATTTATTAATTTGGATCACTGGTGACATGTGATCCAAAACACATTTTATTTATGTGTCAGCAAAAGTGAATTCTCTATTATCCAAATATGTATTCATTGCCTTGAACCCATGGTGTTGTAAAATGCTGTGGATTAAATGTAATATGATGATTTTTGTATTTTAAAGTGCTGATCTTAGCCTATGACATCATGCAAATATGTAGGACGTCTGTCACATCTGCACAGCATATTTCGGTCTCTGTAAATCAGGTACTTTACGAGCCTTGTCAGATTCTGAGAGAACTATGTGTCAATGTCAAAGACACAAGAGCTGGCTTATTTTCACATGTGGAGACGCTGACAGGGTGTCTCTGCTTGTGGTACTGATTATAACCCCCCCCCCCCCCCCCCCCCCCCAAACAAAAAAACATACAGTATACATGCACTATGTGATGTACTACATTTTGTGTTTGTTGTTTTCTTTGACAGCCAGTGAACAACGCAGATTTTATCATTCCAGTGGAAATTGATGGAACAGTTCATCAGGTAGGCATTTAATATTGTCTTGCATATTAGATGTCTGTATAGTCTCTCTCTATGTAGTCACAAACTTTGTAATGCATTTAGAAATCTAAAATCATCTATTCTAGACAATGCCATCAATTGTTTCATACATTTATGCTCTCACAAAATGTTCAGTTAGGTGTATGGCTAAACTTCACTGTCTGCCACTGAAAAGAGGCAAAGTCAACATAGGCTATACTTGATTAATAATATTCTGAATTACATTTTTTAATAATACATTTATTTAGATTGCATCACAAAAAGAGTTTGTCAAAGTGCATCACATTACAAATAAAATACATTATCACTAAACAAAACACAACTTTATTCAGTGGCCCCAGCTTGGCCAGGGCTAGCTATGTAGCTTGCTAGCTGCCAGCAGGGTGGCCTTCTCTGGTGAACGCTCCCAGCAGCAGGTTGCTATTTCAGGGCCCTGATGAAACCAAGCAACCCTGGCAGGCTTCTCAGAACCACCCGCCAAGCATAATACGGCCGGCTCAGCGGCGCTGGCTAACATCACAGGCTAGTCTCACAGGCTACCACTGTGATCCCTTTAAATGGTCAATGCTAACCTGGCTTGTTTGTGGTTAGGCCTTGGAGAAGACTTGAGAAGAGGGCTTGGGTCTGTTTCAAGTAATCCAGGATAGGCTTGTTGAAACCAGGGGAAGGCCTATTCGGGGTGACTTGGTTCAGAAACAAGGCCACCAGCATCCTGCTTGGACTGGATAGTTGGACTGGTTAGTTATATCATTAGTAGTGCATACAGCTGTTGGTGATCTTGAAAATGGATAGTTGTTTACTTAATGGCCTCTGTTAAAGAGGGCATAACATAACACTCAATAGCAGGTTACTAAATGTGTTTATTATAATGTTTGTGTTTTCATATTTTCAATGTTTATTACGTAGTACTATACTGTGTTTTACTATTGTATGCGTGTCTAATGGGTTAATATTGTATGCATTCTATATGTTTAATGTGCCTAATTTCCCCTCGGGATGAATAAAGCCTCTAGCCATCTCCAATATGTTTAGTGTTGCGTATGTTCAACAAGTTCAACATGTATTTATGATGTCTCCTGCAGGTGTACGTGCTGAAGCGGCCTCACGTCGATGAGTTCCTCAAGCGGATGGGGGAGCTCTTTGAGTGTGTTCTGTTCACCGCCAGCTTATCCAAGGTGCGACACGCCCGCACGCGTCCGCCCGCGTGATACTGACATGGTGTATGCATTCACCTGCATACACCTTTTCATGAAACATAATCTATTGGCACTCCTTGATGCACAGTAGTTGATGTAATGGAGTCATGGGAGGACACGCTGGCATCGTTTACGAGTGTCGTTTATGGGCGGACATGATTTTTATTGGGGAAACGTTCACATTGTGGGCAGTAACAACAAAGGGTTTTGGGGTTGATGTTATAGGTGAGGGGAGTTACTTGTGGAGAGTTAAGGATTAGACATGGGTAAAGCCAACCATGGTGGGAGAGGATGAGTTGATTTGCAATACACTATGGGGGGGAAATGGACAAGTCTGCAAGGATGCAAGCCTAAAGAAATCAACACGTCAAAAAGGATATACTGGCATGGCCCTGGTATCAGACTCTGTGTCTACAGTGACAATGTGAATACTAACCAGCATAACACCTTTCAGTTTGAGGGAGGAAGGGCGTTATCTTTAGTGCTAGGATAATTCATACACAGGCCTTTTAAATTAACGGCAAGGTCTGCAATGTATCAATAAAGCCGATCAATAAAGTTTTTATCTAGCTATCTAACAAGGCTATATAATTTGCTAAACTATTATAGGATAGTTTTTTCCATAGCTTTGTTTACCAAATCAACATATATAGACATCAAATGCATGTGATATCTGTGTATGATTTTTTTTTACAGAAATTATTTTCTATACAATATAGAAATACTTAGGCCTATATTAAAAAAAAATACAGTTAACTAAAAATATAGTACATAATGACGATGATGATGGTAGTTAATAAAGCCATATTCAGTGACCGAGCCAGACCTGGTTTTAACACGTGTTTCGCTCCATCAATGGTTCCAGTATGCAGACCCTGTGTCTGACCTTCTGGACAAGTGGGGTGCGTTCCGGAGTCGTCTGTTCCGGGAATCCTGTGTCTTCCACCGGGGCAACTATGTCAAAGACCTCAGCCGTCTGGGCCGGGACCTCCACAAGGTCATCATCATTGACAACTCCCCGGCCTCCTATGTCTTCCACCCTGACAACGCTGTAAGAACCTACTGTTATTCGATTTGATGTTTGCCGACGTGATGCTGTGCGTTGATTGGTAGTCTGGTTTCATCCCTGTGGTGATTGGTCGTCTGGTTTGATTACACTGCTGTTCTGTGGAAAGATTCCTCTTTGTTGTGATTTTGCAAGACTCCCATGCAGCTGTTGGCAGTTACACACAAAAATGTGTAAAATAAATAATGAAAAACTGTTGGGAAATTATATTCAATTAGTAATACTTCTTGAGCTTCTTCCTTTTATTGTTTTCAGATGTTTTATGCATTCTAGGCATCTAGTAGTCAGTTCCATACTTAATCTGTACCTTAAAAGTACCACTTGATGATATCATCATTAACCCTTGATGCCCTTTTTTGCTTCCTGTATTGCTTTTTGAAACTCGCAGGTACCCGTAGCTTCCTGGTTCGACGACATGTCGGACACGGAGCTCCTGGATCTCATCCCGTTCTTCGAGAGACTCAGCAAAGTGGACGACATCTACGACATTCTCAAGCAGCAGAGGACTACCAGCTAACAGAGATGAGGATCAAAACGTGGAAAGACCGGTAATGCGCGGAAAGATCGGCGAAGTGCGATCCTTCACCAGACACCCTCGTCGCGGGGCCATGGAGGCTGATGGGACACTCACCCCCCCCCCACCTCTCAACAACAAGGACCACACTGCAAGACATCAACTCTCTCACCCACCATCACTCCCCCCCCACCCCCCCTCGTCCCCCAGCAGTTATGTCTATTAGATAGTTGTTAAAAAAACAGGTGAATATAGAGGAAAGTTGGATTATTTTAGGAACTTTTTTGTATAGTGTTTTAATTATTCTGCAAAAATTGATATTGCTTTTGTGCTGACGTTTGATCATTTCAGTCAAGGAAATTGCTTCTTAACCATCCGACAGGAAACCGGTTCAATCAATCTTGCGACGCAGTGTTTGTTTCCCTCTTATTGTTATGTATGTTAAGGAAACGTGTATTCGAGACTGAGCACAAGACACAGACAATCTGTTCAGGCAGACATCATTTGCAATGCAGCGAGTGCATTGTTCTGGGGGCAAAATACTTGGCTCTCAAAAGACGCCAACGATAGATCTTCAACGCAGAGGAATTAAACAAATCATGTTTTCCACACAGAACGACATAGCCTTTTAAGATCTAGTGTATGTTTATCTAATCCTCCCAGAGAAAACATTTAAAAAAGCAATAATTTTTGATAATTGTTTCCCGTAACGAAACACTATATGCCCTGAATGTAGATCGGCATTCTGTGGTGTGCTGTGGACAAAAATGGCAGGCAGACCAACTTTGAGCTAAAGTTTGTTTTGTTTCAAGCCTTTTATATGAAGGGAGGCGTAAGGTTTCTTTTGCTTGTCCTACATAAATAATATTGTTAATACTGCCGATTTTTGTTTATATTACCATTTATATCTAACTGCGATAGTTAGATTTCAGGGTAAACCACATAATACTGCAACAAGTCGATTGCGTCATGACCCTTAAAACTAGTGATGTAGCATATTTGTTAACATTAATGACCCGCATTTCGTAACGCCCTTTAAAAACCAGACCTTGTTTGAGCGATACAAAATGCAATCTCTATAGCAGGCCCTCCAGCTTTGCAGACTGGACTGGCTGCAGTTCTCTCGCCATTTGCCATTTGTGATTGTGGTGAGTGATTGTTTTTTTTTTTATACGTATAGCAGGATTTTGAGGCAATCGTTTATTTTTATTTTCATTTGAATAATACAATTGTATTGATTTAAAAAGAAAAGTCACGTTTTACGTTTCTTTTATAGTCGAACCAATGTTAACAAAGGAATAGAAAATGGACAATCCATTGGTAACTCAAGTTGATGAACATGTTTTTTATGATTATGTACTGCATGAGAAGGGGTTGGTTAGTTCTCGGGACTCTCCTTTTGATCAGTTGGTTTAAAGCACATGGGTTGCTTCCTATCTCTAAACTTGAATTGGGAGTGTTTTTTTGTTTTGTAATGGTGTCTAGTCCTCTAGTGCCACTCACTTCATCCTTTTTAACAGTCTGATTCCTAGAGAAGAGTCCTGTATGTCTCTTAGGCGCCCCATTCACTTTTACTCCAGAGTTGTTTGTGTGCTTGTGGTGTCTTCGGCATCATTGCCGAAAACTCAAGTTTTTGTCGGTAACAAGAAAAAACTTTGATAATGTAAGGAAGCTATTGTAACCCCTTTCTATTTTATTTTTTGAAAATAACGATTTTAACTTTTTTTTTTTACTGTATGCAACAAGAGTATTAACGTTGACGGCCAAGTAAAGAAACTGGTTAAATACATGTTTGATTGGTTTGTTAAATTGCTGCTGAAAAAAAAGACGAGAGACGTATTTGTACCCTGTATCAATAAAGCATGTTTTATTGAGGCCAATTGGCACTACCATAATTGATTCAAAAAGACACTAAAGGGTCCAAGACAACATAAGAAATGTTATGATAAATAAAATACAATTGGAATAGACTTCATATGAAAACAGAACACATTCACCCTTAAGTTCCACATGCCCCGTCCAGAAAACTAATTTCCTACCACGTCCTATTGATGTCCTCCTCACTTTAAAGTACCACCGTGTTTTGGCCCAGTGTATTTACATTTTACTAACCCTTTATCTGCAAATAAAGCTCTGCACTGTCTTCAACATTGATCATCAAAAAACACAAACCAACGTATGTCAGACGATGGTGAATAGACATCATTCAATTCCCAAGGGAAATAACACTGATTCAATTGTCATTTGGCAAGTTCACCTTAAATTACCTTTTGGTATTTTAAACACAAAATTATATTTTAAATACAATACCAAATTATTTGAAATCTTCAATAAACAAACGTGAACTGTGCCATAAGGGGACCATAGCAGACTAATAGTGCACATGTATACTAAGTGGACGCTTTCGCTTTCATCCAAAGCCATGACTGCATACATTTACATACATTCTTAGTCTTTTTTTCTTAAAAGTCAGAAATATGTTCATGACATCATCTCATCACTTCACCATGTAACTATGGCAATACCATATGCATAACGTAAAGGCAAACCAAACCCCCTGACCCTGCTTAAAAAATGTAATAATTGCTTGATGGTCGTCATTATAGGGCAGGGCTGCAGGCTGGAAACGCCCTTTCAACGCTGTTTCAATAGGCAGGTGTGTCGCGTCAACAGCAGGTGACGGGGTCACAGCTAAAAAGAGGGCATGCACTAGCATGTGTTCAACATGGAGAGAGAGTTATCTAATGCAAACCCAACTACATGTGTTGGGGTATGTTTCTTCTTTAAAAGCAGTTATTGCTGCGTTCCTCAACAGTCACATGAAGAAAAACGAAGAAGAGTTAATGATGTGTATATAAGAGTTGCAGGGTTCATACAGTTAGTGTTACCGTAGCCGTTCCTATTGCAAACATGAGATGGCTCTTCATTACAAAAAAGTTAGTTGAAAGCCTTGTAACACTATTTAACATACAGAACTCTGATTATTTATCACAATGAGATGTAGCATATTATGTCTGTCTTAAATGTATTTAAATCAACGGCAACAAATTACAGGTGCTGTACGTAAGATGTAAAGGCTATCAATTGAGAGAGGGACTGTCTGTTTACTTGGGTTGTTTATTTTCTAAATCTTGCTCTCTTCTGTTCTGTTCTGTTCCCTCACTCTGTAGCTCTCAAATATTATCTCCAACATCATTTTGTGTATGTATTCGAGTGCAAGTCCAGCAATTAACTTTTTCTTAATTGGAATCTTTGTAGTCTATTTTTGGGTGTTTAATAGTAGCCTACATTTCAACATGAACGATCTGAGTTTGTTGTTTTGCATCAAGCTTGCATGAAGGGTCGAATAATCACAATTTAAAAAAATGTCACTTTTCAATGATGTGTGTTGTTAGGCCAAAGATTGCAGATTAAAAAAAAGTACTTTCTATATCACCACATTGTACAACACCATCATGTCAGCATTAAAAAATAATATAATATAATACATTTTGTAAGTAAAGCTTATATTATATTATACTGTGAGTGCATACATTTGTTTTATTTTGTGTTATCGCTTTGAACTCTTCCCAGGTCAAAACTAGCACACCGTTAATGAATCCTAAAGGGGGCGATGACACTCTGTCACTCAGGAATCACCTATGAAATGTGAGCAGAGAAGAAGAAGAGTTAGAAATAGAATAGACAGTCCATCAGTGAAGCTGGCCTTGTTCTGTCAAAACGTCCAAACCAGTTTATGTGGTCCATAGGACTTAATGACAGCTTTCTGCCCAATCCCACATATTACTATGCTACTTAATTTTTACATCACAACATTAGAACAGGTGAAAACACATTTTGTATTACCAAAATAATCTTTTTTTTTAATTTTATTTATTTATTTTTTTTTAATTTTTATAACAGCCTAAGTTGTTGTACATGGGAAGGAACGGATATGACGAGAAACCATTTGAGGATAAACAAACACATTTTGATGACGTTCTATATCGTCATAACAAATGCTCAGCAATTTTCAGTCCAATACATTTGTTTAATTATTCATATCATATGACTTTATATCCTACAATATGCTGACCACCTCAACACCATTTCTATTTCAGTTTCTACATTTCAATTTCTTCGTGGTAGGCCTACTCAATTTAGCTTTTAATCAAGAGTGTCTAAAACTTGATCTAGATGAATAAACTTTAATACGCTCATTTATGGGAAACCTTTTCACTACTAAATATAGTTTAGTATACTATCATTCGACTGGAAATAGCGCCAGAGAGTATGCTTTACCGACATGCCCATATATGGGCCGGGTATGTAAACACCTAATTAATTTTGGAGAATGTGGCGCTCGCTGTGCCAGCGCATTAATGACTTGTCACGGGTGTCGTGTGTATACCAAGTCATGCAGGCGGCTTAGCAGTGTATATGATCAACAGCTACAGGCTTCACGACAGTTGTCTGGTTAACTTATTCACCTTTATGTATTGTTTTATCCGATCAATGGTCAATAACGTGAAGAATCCAACTTCCACATATTTTAGCTTTTACTTTCAAGTTGACTTCTCTCTTTTTTTTTAACGCTTTCGTCAGTTTCATATTTTACTCTGTGTTACCATCTTGTGGTCCGATTGTGAATCACATGTAGAGCCATTATGTGCCATTGATAATGCAAGGTAATTTTGGTAAATTTATTATTTTTCAACTTGACTATTAATTGGATAGGTTTTGATAAATATTACGAGTACATACATGTATGTGGTTACTGAAATCCCATTACATTTACCGTTCTTATTTGATTAAACAAAAAACTTAGTGATCAATCTTAAAGTAGGCCCAAGTAAATAGGCCGCATTTGATAAGCCTACGTAAATACAACAATAAGAATTAAGCTATTTTTTTTTTTTTACTTTTAGAACTAAATGAATAAATGTCTATAAAAGTATATAATGTAAAATATGTATATGAATGAAGGTACAGTATTGATGAACATAAACAGAGAGAAAAGGGGGACAAAGTGGAAGAAACATAAACAAGAGACAAACAAACGTATATAAAGGGACCCCCCCCCCGTACCGTGAGTTGGGCGGTGCTGCAGGCGGGGCCCAGCGCGAAGCCCACCTCCCCGCTCATGTCGGGGGTGGTCTGCCTGAGGGTCAGCCGGTGCACGGGGCCCATCTTCTCCAGGTGCACCGTGGGGCTGGGCTGCAGCGGCTCCCCCCTCAGGCTCCACACGGGGGCCCGCAGCACCGGGTGCGAGATCTCACACTGGAAGCGGGCGTCCGCCGTGGCCCCCACCGCCACGTCCTCCAGGGGCCTCACCATAGTCACACACTGGGCTGGGGGAGGGGAGGGGAGGGGGAGGTTGAGTCGGTTGAGGAACAGGCGGTCGCTGTGGTTCAGGGCTGTGTGCGCACCGCGGCTGATGCGACCGCTTGTGAGTTTGTTTTCCCACGGTTGTTTTCACACGGCATGAGATAAAAGCCTCTCGACTTTGACCTATTTTTCCATTTACTTTGTATATTTATACCACCAGAGAGCAGTATGAGAGCAGTATGATATGAAGTCAGATTTACTTCCAATAGTCATAGGTCATAGGTCAGACATGATAATAAACCTTACAGAAGAGAGGAAGAAATAAGAGAAGGGGGGAGGGAGAGGGAGGAAAGGAGAGGGAGAGAACGGGAGTGAGGGCGAGAGGAAAGAGACGGGGAGAAAGAAAAGATGAGGAGTAAGAGATAGAGATATCAATCCAATGAGACAGAGGGGGAGATACAAAAAATAGAAGCATTTCAGAGGAGAGAGGTAAGAATATAACGAGACATGGGGAGAGAAGAAGATAAATGAGAAGAGAGAGGTAAGACCACGGGGACATCAGCATCACCCCCGTACAGCAAATGATCTGCTGTAATAGACACACAGCCATTAACAGTAGCTACACATATATACTGTATATATCGATGAATACATTTCAGGCCATTACTATATACTGTATAGTGACCTATTTTACAGAGCCACACATCCACAAACGCCGCACCACTGTATGCCAGCATAACATGCCGATCATATGTGCAATGTTTCAGGCACTAGGCAGGATGCACGGGGGGGGGGGGGGGGAAGTATTGTGTTCATGTGCGAGGTTTATTTCAAAAGGGGCTTCTATTAAACACGTATTGGAGAGAGCCTTGGAGGTGGACCTTACCCTCCACAGTGAGGTGGGCGGAGCAGCTGTACTCCCCCACCTGCACGCTGTAGGTGCCCTGGTCTCTCAGCTCCACCGGCTGGATGATGAGCTTGCGGTAGCAGCCCTCGCTGCAGATCTCGAAGCGCTCCGAGGGCAGGATGACGGTGGGGCCCTTGTACCAGCGGATGCTGCAGCGCGGGTTGGACACGGTGCAGTCCAGCAGCACGCGGCTGCGCTCCACCGCCGTCTGGTCCTGCAGGGGGTTCACAATGTTCACCGGGAGCTCTGGGGGGAGGGGCGGAAGGGGCAAGGCAAAGTTTATGTGTTAGGATGGAGGGATGATGAATGGATCCCAATGACAACAGTCTGCCCGTAGGGCATGGTGGAGCCGGAGGCCAGGCCTAACCCCCTACCTGCTCCCCAATGAGAAAATACTGGGTAAGATGTGTTCCCTTGTTTAGCTGTGACAGTTGTTAATATAGATTATGTGATTAGAAAAAAAAATCTAACCTAAATATAAATTTCAGCAGGTGGACTGTTCTTTACCTGATGATGGTGCTTACTTTACAAGAGTTAATGATTTTATGTCAAGCAAATAGTATTAAACTAAGCTTTATACCAATGTCCCCTGAAATGAACAACATATAAACTCTTCATTCATGCTATGTTAAGACAATCTAAATAATAACAGAAGACCACAGGAGCCAATCATATCGTACAGCGTTAAGTATGTAAACTGTATTTTTTGTAATATATCATGATACATTTATTATATGTACATATTCATATACCTTCCACCTCCAGGTAGGCCACAGATTCAACATTTCTGGCCACAAACTTGATCTCTCCAGAGTCCTCTCCTCGCACGTTCACCATCAGTAGGAAATGTTTGGTCCCTGAAATATTAACAACCAAAATAATAGCCAATGATTAAAGAAATAAACAAAAGAAACGTCACGAAAGAAAAGTAATCAAATGTAAGATAAACCAAAAGCCATTATTGACAGTGTGAAAATAATACACAGTAGTAGCCAACAGGGGCTGCTACCACAGGGCATTAGCCCCTGTTGTAGTATAATATAAGTTCATGCTTTTATTTTGAAGGCAGAATGAGGCATCTTTAAAAAAGACATGAGCCTTTTAATGATGGCCGAGAGTGAGGGGCGACTGCATCTGTAAATTATAAGCGTTTGTGCTGCTGCAGCCATCACTTTTCCATCGTTATATTTTGAATAACTAAGTCTTACTTTACATAACCAGTTTACAAGCGCATCTTTTTGTATCGTTATTGGCGTGTCATTTCGATCTTTGTATTTGGATTGCTTGCTTACCTGGACACTTATTATTCCCAACCCACCTGGAGCTCCAACTACACATCCACGCAAGGTACTTACTTCACCTTTACTGCTTGGCTGTTCAACTCAGGGTGTTTAAGGTGTATTCTGCCATTTCTGCCGCTAGGGGTCGCTTATATACTAAACAATAACAAAGTAGTTGGGGTTTTCATTACCATGGCCAATGAAACTCTATCTGACGTGATTCTGAAATCACGTTCACGGAGTTAAAGAGGTGGTTTGGAATTTTGGACATAGGGCCTCATTTCCAAGTCAGCCTGTGTGTTATTTATCATTGGAGACGTTTTCAACACATTTCATTCAGCTCTTCTAGTTGCAGTGTTCGCTGGTGCTAGGCTAGCGCAAGTCAACGGTTTCTGCTAGCCTGCTAATAAAAGACAGTCTTACCCACTCCACAGTACACCCGAGGCAAATAAATTATAACGCCAGATTATCGATGTAAATGTCTGTGTTGATGGAATAATGTTAGAAATAAAACTAACCTTGCATCGCATGAATCATAGCATTTTGAGGGACTAGTTTCTACTGGTAACCTAGGTAATATCAGTCCGCCGCTGCCGTAACCTACTACCACGAAGTATAACGCTGCTGCGGAGACACAAGTCCCTCAAAATGCAATGCCATGCACGGTTGGCTATCAACACAGACATTTACATCGATAGTCTGGCATTATAATTCATTTGCCTCTGGTGTACTGTGGAGTGGGTAAGACTGTTTTTATTAACAGGCTAGTGTGTGTTTCCCCGGATGATGGGGGTGATGTGGAGGTGACATGCTACTACATGTAACGGACCGTTATCGTGAATAAAACCACATATTTCACTAGGTTTGAACATTGTTGGAAACAATTTGGATAGAGGTACACAAAACAAATCAATAATAGAATAGTAATAACAATATAATACTCTAGTTGTTTGTAATCTTTGATATTGTCACCTTCCTAAAATAATGGCCCATGTAATTTTTTGACAAAAAAATATTTGTTTGCCTAAATCACCTCATGATGCTGGCCACCTCTGGTAAAATTGCCTACACTGTGGGGTGTATTGTCCCGAGTCCCGACAAAAGCACGTCGGGACATGGCGGTGCGTACACACGCAGCGGCTCCTCTCTCTCCCGTCGAATCTGTGTTTTTATGTTTTTTGTGTGGTGTACATACGTGCACATGTCCGTCATCGTCGCGTCTATCTGTTTTATTCCCGAAACACACATACTCCCGTGAGTTTCTGCTCGCCATCGGCAGAACTAAAATCATGGACATAAATCCAGCAGTCGTGGAAGTACTACGCGACAGCGATCTGCTCCAGCGGCCTGCTCAATCACCGACCCCCACTCCTGCAACCAGCCGCCAGTGGAGGCGCCACAAGCGGAATATGAGGAAACAGAAGAGGGGCAAGCGCGGAGGTATCCGAGCTAGGCTAGCGGCTAGCCCTCATCGGCCGGCTATCCCTACGATCGTACTGGCCAACGTACGATCGCTGGACAATAAAATGGATTATATCCGTCTACTCCGGACATCCCCCAAAACCGTGAGTGACTGTTGTGCCTTTGTTTTTGTGGAAACATGGCTTACTGACAGCGTCCCGGACTGTGCCATTCAACTGTCCAGGCTAACATGCTACCGCGCGGACAGAGTGCTCGTCGAGGGGGGGAAGACTCGCGGCGGGGGACTCTGTGTTTACATCAGTGATGCCTGGTGCCGCGACGCTGCTGTGGTTTGCACACACTGCTCAACACTGGTGGAGTTTTTGGTCATTAAATGTCGGCCATTCTACCTGCCGAGGGAATTTAGTGCCATACTCCTGGTAGCAATATACATCCCCCTGGCTCCAACAACAACAGGAGCGAGGCACTGTATGAACTCTACCAGCACATCAGTGAGCAGCAGACAGCCCACCCTGATGCTTTCCTCATCCTGGCTGGGGATTTCAATCATGCAAACCCCAAGAGCGTGTTTCCACAACTCCATGGAAACATCCACTTTCCCATACGTGGCAATAATATCCTGGACAATGTTTACACCACGCATAGGGGGGCCTACAAAGCCCTCCCCCTGCCCCACCTAGGCGCCTCAGACCACACCACCACTATGTTAATGCCTGCTTACAGACCCCTGGTCAAAGTCATCAGACCAACAACGAAGCAGGTACGCGTGTGGCCTGAGGGGTCTTCAGAGACACTCCAGGACTGCTTCCTCATCACTGACTGGAGCATGTTCAGACGGGCAGCCACCTACAACAACACCACAGACCTCCAGGAATACACAGACACTGTCACTTCCTACATGCGGAAATGCATTGATGACGTCAAAGTCACCTAGAACATCCGCATTCGGGCCAACCAGAAGCCATGGCTGACAGGGGAAGTCTACAGACTCCTGAGGGCTCGGAACTCCGCCTTCAGAGCTGGAGACGAGGTGGGCCTGAAGGCAGCCAAGGCCAACCTCGCACGCGGCATCAGGAAGGCCAAGAGACGGTACTCCAGGAGGATCGCCGACCGCTTCAGCAACAGCAGAGACACCAGGAACCTGTGGCGAGGGATCCAATCCATAACGGACTACAAGCCCTCTCCGCAGACCTGCGACAGCTCCACCCCTCTGCTGAACGAGCTGAACGACTTCTTCGCCCGCTTTGAGGCAGACAACAGCACCCCGGCACAGAAGACCCCACCCTCTCCCGGCGACCAGGTGTTGACGCTATCCCCAGATAGCGTGAGGCGATCCCTCAAAGGGACGAACCCACGGAAAGCCTCTGGTCCCGACAACATTCCTGGTCATGTACTGAGGGACTGTGCTGAGGAGCTCACATATGTCTTCACAGACATCTTCAACACCTCATTGAGCCAGGCTGTTGTCCCCACATGCCTCAAAGCCACCACCATCATCCCATTGCCGAAAAAGTCGTCTCCCTCCTGCCACAATGACTACCGCCCAAACTGTGTGGTACGGTGCCTGCACCGTGTCCTGCCGCAAGACACTGCAGCGCATAGTGAGAGCAGCTGAGAGCATCATCGCCGTCTCTCTCCCCCCCATTTTGGACATTTACACCACCCGCCTCACCGGCAAAGCCATCAGGATTGCTGGTGACCCCACCCACCCATCCCACAGTATCTTCAGTCTTCTGCCGTCGGGGAGGAGACTGCGGAGTCTCCGGGCCTATTTTGCACTATTCAATTTTCAATTTTCAACGCACTACCTCACTTTTTTTCGTACTTTTCTGTGTTTCTATGTTTTTGTCTGTACAATGTCCGTTTGTCTGTTTGTTTGTCCATTTGTTCATTTTGCACCGCAGGTCTGAGAGGACTGCAATTTTAACTGTGCTATATGCCTGGCATGTAGCACATTTGACAATAAAGATACTTGAACTTGAACTTGAACTTTATAAAATGTGCAACAGTGGAATTGAGTAGCCCCTGTAGGGGTTATAAAGTCACCATATATACAATAAATGCAATGTATGTATTACAATTAGTTAGTTGCTTTCTCCGTATACCTTCCTGGCGTATCTTGACGGTGCTGGTGGGGTGGATCCTGTCCCCATTTCTGTACCACTCCCCAGGGATGTCCTCCACCGACACCTCGCATACAAACACAGCGTTCTGGTCCTCCTGGATGTCCAGGTCTTGTAGACCCTGCACCACCAGCACCTCACGCTCTGGTAGGGGTAAGGGGTCAGGTGCCAGGGGCAAGGCACAATGAAAGGGTGGATCCTTAAACGATCATTCTCATTTGTATTCATGAGAAACCATAATGTTAGAAACAAGTTTTGGAATAAATATTTTTGCATTAAAATGTCATTCTGGATTTTTTTTTTTCAAAATAAAACAAATAACTGAAAACCTTCTATACTAACAAGGACACTCAAGCTGCTAGACAAAATAGGTACGAACTACTTAGGGAGAGCTATATGTATATTTATCACTTGTTTATCCACATGATGTGTATTTAAGTACACTTCTTGAATATAGCTCTTCTTCTTCATCTACACTAAGGCTAAATCATTTGTGACCCTTTTAGCAAGGCCACCTTGACGTGCTATTGGATTATTGGTAGCAATTATACTAATAGTAACAGGGCATTGTTCTCGTGTTGCCTATCCTCTTGCAGTTTGCCAGGGACTGTAATAACATCCATAGTCCTGTAGATGGCAATGTTGTAGCTAGGTTGGCAGGATATCCCCACGCAGACTACATAACTACCTTTGGTCCCCAGCAAGGACCAGATGAAGGGTATTCGCTATGGGACCAGAGGTAGTGTCCAAGTTATGAAGGCTGGCAAGACCATATAACATGTATCTGAATCTGAAGTCACTTTAGAATCTGAAGTCACTTTTGGATATGTTTACAGCCCACTAGTTTGGCCTAAGAGAGTTCAGGGAGAACCATTTGATTTACCGTAGATGTCCACCGTGCAGGAAGTAGAGGTGTCCGCTGCGTCACATGTGTACACGGCAGAATCACCCACAACACTTTTCATGATCTGCAGGAAGCGTTTTCTCCCCATGGCGAAGATACGCAGGTCCTTTCCTGGCTTCACCTCTGTTCCATTCTGGGGACCGGGTGAGATTATTGAGTATTCAAACCTATCCCAAGAAGGTGCCTCGAGGTCGAGAAACATCCTGGATTTGCTGCCATGCTTTTATGCATGCTCACACACTGAACTTTCAGCAGTAACTTAGTCTAAGTGATTCGCCTCAGCAGCCAGTTAGCTTAGCCAGTTAGCCTAGCCAACATTCTTTGGAAATTCGGTGAACACCTAAGTGTACAATGGACCATAGTCCCTGGAGAAAACCCAGTTAAAACTAAGGGACAACATGCTTGTCAGACAGAACCCCAGGTCCCTGGACTTAGGGGGGTTAGCATCAGAGCTAACACACTGAGCCACCTGAGCCCTGCTTCTCCATTTAGATGGTGTAAAGCCTCAATCTAGAGGGAACCTATCGCATGTGATGCTATGGGGATGGATAGTAGTTATCAAATACTTTGTCCACGGATGGTTGTGTAGAATTTGTTGTGACTGGGCTATTTTTGTGGATTTCCTATGCATCATGTCCGTATCTTGGTGTGTATATGCTGAAATTCTTGCCTTCATCCATCGAACGTCCACGTTATGTCGTGACAGTTCACATTCGATCGATGCCACTGAACCTTCTGGAAACTTCTGGTCCTCCAGTTTTTTGAGGAACGTCACCGGTGGTTCTGGATTTGGGAAATGACAATCAGTTGATCATTAAAATATGTTTGCATATTGATATTTCTTTCCTGCTGAACAGCAATGAAAATGCTGAGCAAGGGAAACAACGCAACAGGAACAATAAATAAGTCTGGATCACAGATATATATTTGAGAGATAAAGTGAGATACAATGAGTGCTTAAAACCTGCACCTCTTATTTGTGTTGTAATATCCCTCTATAACAAACTATCAATGCTTGTATTGCAAGCATTGATATTGCAATGTATTGTAATACATTGCAATTGCAATGTATTCCTTTTTAAGCTTTTTAATCCTCATGAGCTTCTCCTCACCATAATTGCATTGAAAGGGCCTTCATCAAAGTGAAGTGCCTTAATCAAATGCCCTAAAAAGTCTCAAACATCGTGAACCCATTGTGGTCATATGAATTAGTGGTGTCTTACTCAAATTAAGTATATTCCAACTGCCCCAAAGTTCAACATCTTGAACCCATTGTGGTAATTTGAATTCAAAGTCAAATTCGCAAGAGATCATTGCAAGACACACACCCAAACACACAACACATTCCATGCACATAGTCCCGGTCCCGGTGCATCCAAAGGAATGGTGTGCGGTTATATGTGTGGCGCTACAACAGTAGCCTATATTTAAGCTACTGTATAGGGACTCCAATTTTCAGTGATGACATTTTGATCCAATTGTCATCCAGGGCACTTCAGTCACTAGCTCAAAGGGGATAAGGCCCCGGCTGTATGCCGGGGGATGAGGAGGCCCGGCTTATTTTACAGCATTGTGGTTAAACTAACATTTGATATAATTGACACGCCTCCTCAGGGTCACGCTAGGCTATTTAGTGTCGCTAACGTCAGTCTAGCCTGGTTTCTTTCTTATTATAAAACTGCAGTGCTACGGCCAGTGGGACCGCTTTCACTCGCTTTATTAGCTTGAGGTCCACCATCAAAGGGATAACTTAGACGACATGTTTCAGCTTACATGATGAAAAAAGAAGATATAATTAGGAATGGATGTTGAATGTCATGTTTTGAACTTTGCACTCAGTTTTGTGTCTTTCTGTCCTTTTTTCTAGTACTCACAAATATTCAAATACTTTAATTACTTTCTGGAACTCATTTTGAAAACCTAACCCTGAAGCCCGGTCTTACTTCAAACCTTATTTGGTGTCTTAACCACACTGACATACTCCGCCCGGGACACTCCAGACATTACAGACATCTCGGGTCATCCCACCACTATACAGAATTCCTCTGCACTGACGTGATGTAGATATAGCATATCTGTTGGGTATCAAATGTGTACTTTTTATGAGCACCACTACTGCCTACCCCTGACAACGAGCCTGGCACAGGTCTTGAGGTTGTCCACGCAGAAGGAGAAGCTGCCTGTGTCTTCGACGGCCAGGTTGGACACTGTCAGGCTGTGAATGTGACCTTTGGTACTGATGCGCCAGTGGTTGGTGGGCTTTAGCTGGACACCATTCCTCAACCAAGAGCCGGGGACATTGGCATGGGACAGAACCACCTCAAACGACGCCGTCTCTCTCTCGGTGGTCCGGATGTCCTTCAAACCCTTGGTGATGGTGACTTTTCGCACTGTAGAGAAAGATGTCATGAATCAGTCACTGAATCAGGGGGGGATTAAATGAATGAATACAGAAATAAGATGAGAAAAAAAGAACAAAGCATATTTCAGGAACAGTATATCTTTCTGGCACTGGGGCCAAACAATGGACCCAGTGGGTGGTGGTGGAAAAGACCAGACGAGGTATTTTGTCATCTGAACACGGGGCTTCACATGAAAGCCAGCCCTGAAACTGCCAACATTTTAAATGTATTCCGACGCAGATGGGCATTCCTCCTGGAAAAAAGGCACTGTTTATTTTGGAGACCTGATGACAACAACCTCAGTTTCGAAGGCCAGTGATTAAATTTAGACGCAACAAGAGGAGATCCAAATTCATAGGCTGTGCCAACACCCCTGCCGCCCCGAAGCCCAGACTTTCCCCTTTCCCAGCCGCAGCAGTGTTGAAAGGGCTGCCTCAAACTCAGATCAAGCGGCTACGCCCACTCAGAACCACGCTCGGAGACAAACACGCGTGTCTTCATAATGACAAGCTGACACAATATCGCTTCTGACTGTGTAGTTTTGGGTCAAACTTAACATACGCCATATTAGACTTTCATCACAGACATCCAAGTTCAGCTGTTTTAGCGCAATAACGACGGCTAAAGTCAAAGTCTTATTCACTTAGTTACGTAATAAGTACTTCCTTTGGTTTAAGGCATTAGTAAAATGACCGGGGGCGCGGTAATCCGGTGCCAACACAAAAAGCTGCGACTCTGATTGAGTTTTGAGTGTTCAGCCAATCACCTGTCAGAATCTGTCACATCCCACCCCCAAAGCCCTTCACTCATATTACTCTGACGCAGTTGATCGGGGTTTGTTTTCAGAAACATTGATAGAGCGATAGAGATAGAGAGAGGTGGGAGATGGGAGAGTGAGAGAGAGGGGAGGGGTGATGGCGATGGTGGTGGGTAAACAGACGTCAACAGCGAATAGCTACATACGTTTGGATTTCAACTACACTGCTAAGAGCCAGAGAGTGAGTCAAGAGATGGAAAAGAGTTTGATAGGTCGTAGAAAAAGTGTGTGTGTTGGCTCGGGGGAGTGGTAGGGTGGGGGTCGGGTGATGGCAGTTGATAAACAGACGTCAACAGCATATTGGTGACACAAACTCTGTACACACTCACGCTCCACAGTGAGCTGGGCTTGTGTGCGATCGTGGAGCGACTCGCAGCTGTAGGTGCCCCGGTCGGCGATGACCAGCTTGTGAACAGTCAGGGTGCGTTTGCACCCATTCTCTTTCAGGCTGTACTTGGCCCCAGGGTGCAGCAGCACCCCCTGCCTCATCCACTGCACCTCCCCGGAGTCCCGGCTCACTTCCACCTCCAGCATTGCCTCGCCAAACTCTTCGGCAATGACGGGCGCCATGCTTTTGGTGAAGAGCACCTGTTGCTCTGGGGGACACACAACACAAAGAATGAGAAAACAGCCGTTCAGCCGGACGGGATCACATTGGACAGCCAGAGAGTGAGAGAGACAGGGGGACAGTCCACCCACTCAGTCTCTACTATACTGATACAGTCCCTCTCTACGCAGCATGATTGTAAGATAAGAGTTAAGATAGTACTTTATTGATCCCAAACAGGAATGCCACAGCAGTAGTAGAATAAAGTAGTAGAATAGCATTGTATACGCCAATACAACACAATCGCCAATGGTATATTAACAGCAGTATACCCCATTTGGCAAACCAATGTTTGAACAAATGTACAGACACAGACGGCTCATAGTAAATGCTAGCTAGCTAGCTCCACCTCCCTGCAGCGGCTCAACCCCCCCCCCCAGCCTCACCATACCACTTGTCTCTGTCAGTTACTGAAAGGAATCCTAACAGGAGAAGCCGTTAAGCGCTAGCCGTCAAAGGCGCCTCTTCAATAATTTAAACTTGTCTGAAGGGGGTTATTATTTATCGCATATATGCTGTTCATGCATAGGGCGGGTCCATCGTTCCCGTCAAAAAACTGCTGTTTCTTACTCACAAACGTGCAAAGGTAAAAAAAAACATGTCCCACAAGCATGTCAGTAAAATACAGTAGCACAATACAGTCAAATGGAAGCGAAGGGGCAATACAGTGGGTATTCAAGTCACAGCCGGGGCTGGCTGGGTTGGATCCCCATTAGACATCCTTGAGAAAAAGGCCTAACCCTTACCTGCTCATTAATGACGGGTCTCTGAATTCACTGTAAGTCTCTCGGGAAAAAAGCGACAAAAACTTTGAAAGGAGATATTGTGTTGATTGGCTGGATGGATGTGTGGTGGTGTCAGGGCTTCCACTCACCTTGAACCTGGAGGTTGGCCTTGGACACCGCCAGTCCCTCAGCGTCAGCCGTTACCCTGGCGCTGTCCGACACTCTGCACTTTTTGATGCAGAAGGTGTGACAGAGGCCGTTGCTCGAGACAACGAACCTCTCGTCCTCCCTGGGTACCGGCTCGCCGCCGAGGCGCCACATCAGTCGCGTGTCCTCGGGTGAGACCACGCACTTGAAGGTGGCGTCCTCCCCCTCGCGCACCGTGATGTTGTGGAGCTCGGCGACAAACTCCACCGTGCGAGGGGCTGAGAAGAGCGATGTTTCCGTGAAAATGGGGTTCACCATGGTTGTTGTTGTGACTGGTCGTTGTGGCTGTCTATTGCTATGATTGTGCTTTGAGAATTGTCCATTTACTTTATTTTCACTCATTTATTTACGGGAGTAACGTGTCTATGAAGGTGGGATATTATCGTTTATATGCAGGCCATGCTACCATGATCCGATAAAACTTTGAATAGTACGATAGTACCTAGTTCCTTGCAATAGTAAGAAATGTCCATATAAACAGCCAAACCTTTTAGTAATAACTGGAGGCAACCTGAGGTTTTTGTGTTTTCTTACTTTCCACGCTGAGGACAGCGGAGGTCCTGTCGTCGGTGGACTCGCAGGTGTACTCTCCCATGTCTTCCTCCACCAGCTGATGGATGGCGAAGCTCCTCTCCCGCCCCTGTGCCCTTATTGTGTGTCGGCGACTCGGGGAGATCTCCTGGCCATCCTTGAGCCACTGGACGTCTCCTTTAGGCTTGTTGAGCTCACATCGCAACGTAAGCATGCCGCCCTTTAGCCCTGTTATGTTCTCCAGAGGTCGGCTAAATGTCGCTTTCATTTCTGAGCAACAATAACAAAGGAACGGCTATTTTAGAGTCGTCAGTTCAGTAGCAATGCAATTCAATAGCTATGCTAGTTAAGGGTGTCTGCCTAGGGTGTTTGACTACCAGTCCAAAAGTATGTGGTTCACCCCCCCATGTCCACAACCTACCTGTAGGCATCCTTGAGCAAGATGCCAAACACCTACTTGCTTATTAATGGCCTGTATCTTTATTCTTTCTAAGTTGCTTTGAATGATAACGCTGCTAAATGGTAAATATTATTTCAAAGTCAGTGCTGAGGCAATCATTCAGTAGCTATGCTAAGTGAATTCTTCTAGGGAATAGGACATCTAAAAAACTATGAAGTGTCTAGCTTCTTACCTTTGACAATGACAGTGAAAATCATCTCATCTGTGTTCACGTCGCAGACGTACACTCCAGCATTGGCTAGCCTCAGGGGGTTAATGCTGAGATTGTGGCTTGCGCCATTGCTGGAAATATGAACGTTGTCTTCGTTTAGCAGGCGGCCATCTTTCAGCCACCGCACATTTGCTTTTTCTTGGTTCACAACGGCACACAGCGAGACACACTCATTTTCATAGGCAGAGATGTTCTTGTTTGGCTGCTTGTTCACAAACTTGACTGGTGGCTCTAAGGGAGAAATCAATCAAAAGTACATTTCATGGACATCCGGCAACTGGCAAACTCAACGTGCACACTGTTGCAAGAAGGAAGAGACGGGCAACCAAATAACAATGAGTGGACACAAAAATATATTCAACCAGAACTTACGCTGGACTTCGACTAACGTGATCATTTTGTCGTCTATGGCGTCGCAGATGTATTTCCCAGAGTCGGAGGGTCGAAGCCCAGAGAGAACCAGTCTGCGTACAACGTCACAGCTGTCGATTTTGATACGGTCATCAGATTTCAGCAGTTTGCTGTTCCATAGCCACTGTACGGGGGCGTCGGGGCGAGAGACCACGCACTCCAAAATTAGGTCATCTCCGGCCACCAGAATGTGCTGCTCTGGGGTGCCAGAGTTCCCAATGATCTGCACAGGGGGTTCTGTGGGCGCACATGCATGGGGGGGTGGGGATATGCTAGTAGTTGAGTATTTGACTCCCAGCCCAAATGTTCTGGGTTCTTATCCCAATATCCGCAGTCTCCCTGTAGGCGTCCTTCAGCAAGATGCCCTGACCATACCTGTATCTGTACCTGTCTGTACCTGTATCTGTACCTGTCTGTACCTGTCTGTACCTGTCTGTACCTGTCCTAATGACCTGTATCTCAATTCACTGGAAAATCACTTTGGATCATAGCATCTGTCGAAAAGGCTAAGTAGTAAGCATTCAGGGTACACAGCAATGATCTCAAATAAATAAAGGAACATCCTAGGAATAAGTGCATGTTTTTCTAGGATCCCTACAGCTAGGCTACAGACATGGGATATTGCACCAAGCAGAGGATCAATTAAGCTACTGCCCACTGCTTACAGGAGGATCAGAAAAGTGTTGACGCTAATGCGCCGTGGTGGTGATATTACCTTTGACGGTGATGCAGAACACCATCTTGTCATCTCCGGCGTCACAGGCGTACTCTCCAGAATCCTCCATCTCGGCGCTGAGCACCACCAGCGACCGGAAAGCTCCCTGCTCTTCGCAACAGAACCGCTCGTTGTGGTCAATCAGTACGTTGTCTTTGTACCAGCTGACGGACGCGTTGGCCCGCGACAGCTCGCACACCAAGATGATGTCGTCGGACACCAGGAACTGCTTCTCTGCATTGGCGTCCGTCTTCCCCAGGATTCTAATGGGGAGCTCTGGAAGCGGCATGCAATAATTGATCAGTCCATCAATGAATACCTCAATTGATCATTCAATCAAGCAATGATCATTCAATGATCCAATTAACCATCAACGAATAGGTGTGAATGAACGGAGCAGAGCAGATACCTTTGACTTTGACCTGGAAGTCCATGACGTCGTCCTTGGCATCACAGACGTAGCGGCCGGCGTCCTCCAGGCTCAGGCAGTGGATGGTGAGCTGGCGCAGAACCACGTCCTCCAGAATGGTCACCTTTCTGGTGTCCTCCACTTCCTCGCCGTTCTTCTTCCAGGTGACCTCGGCGTTGGCGCGGGACACCTCACAGTCGAGCACCAGCGCCTCGCCGGTGAACATCTCCACGACGCTCGCCATCTTCCTCGGACGCACAAAGCGAACGGGAGGCTCTGTGTGGAGAGGAGGACACAAACAAATCTGTAGCAAGCAATCATCGTTGTTGTGATATAATTTGTATATATGTATATGTATAATTGTGTATTTTCAAAAGCATTTAAAATAAAAAGGGGTATGTTGTTTATTTTTTTTACATGTGTATAGCATTTTCATGAAACAAATCTGCCAACTATAACAAAAACTATGATATAATAAGGATAAAAAACTGAAAAAAGGCAGAATTCCATGACACTAATAAAAACATTGATTGAATATAGTTAAACAACAGTAGTAATAGTCATGAATAATAATGAATAATAATGGAAAGATAATTACCTGCTATGTTGACGAAGAACGTGACCGAGTCGTCAGCCGTGTCACATACATACTCGGCAGAGTCCTGGACGGTGGTCTCGGGGATGATGAGTCTGCGGTAGACCCCGTCCACCTCCAGGATCAGGTTGTTGTTCTCCTCCACCTCCAGCCCATCCCGGTACCAGCGCACCAAAGCATTGGCCCGTGAAATCTCGCAACTCAGCACCATCCTCTCCGACGTCTGCTGGCAGAGCTCCATCTGGGACTGGCTGGGAGACACGATTCGAACAGGCGGTTCTGGAGGATGAAACAAACGCACGCCAGATCATTTCAACAAGAAGATAGTTAATTGGTTACTTGTTATGTACGGACTGTTTTTGGTTTTTGTCTTTGATACCGACTGGTGTTGTCAATCAGAGATCATTTCCAACAATATGAAACACCGTTTTCCCACCACTACTTTGTTTCCACATCAAAAATAGACTCAAGCTTCCTGTTTTGAACACCGAGCAGCTCAGCAACAGTATACGCACTAGTAGTAGAGTGTTTGATGACAACTTCAAATCCCTACACAAAACATAAAAAAAAAACATGTGCATACAACCTGATTTGACCTGTGAGGGTTACAAATGGATTCGATCAATTCTCCAGCAGTCCAAAAACCAATGCATCTAAAACATGCTTGGTCAGCAAATGAACCAGCCCCATCAGCTAAAGCATCAACTGCTTGTGATAAATGTGAAACCCCCTGAAAGCTACTCAACAGCAACAAATAGCCGGGGTATGCTGTAGCCATTGTGCCATAACATTCAGGTTGAATTACCTGTGATTTTGAGGTGAAAGAATATGGAATCGTCTGCTGTGTCACAAACATACTCCCCAGAATCCTCAACTCCGCTGCAAAGAATCTTAAGTCTTCGGTAGGGGCCTTCCACCTTGAGCTTGATGTTTTCGCTCTCCTGCAACTTCTGGCCATCCTTGTACCAGTTTACCACACCATTTGGGCGGGACAGCTCACAGCTGAGGATAATTTCCTCTGGCACATGGCGCTCAAGATGGACGTCTTCTTTGGGGTAAACTATTGACACTGGGGGCTCTTCAGAGAAAGCGTAATTCATGTCAATTCAACATTAAAGCTGCATTGAACATTAAACCTGAACTGAACATTAAAGCCACACTAAAATTTAAACCTGCGGTTTCTACTTTTTGATTTTCAATTATTCAAGTCGTTCAGACTAATACAGAATAAAGCCATCCACCAATAGTCAATCAACCATATTGTTACTAATGTACTTATGACAAATTTTATATAATTGTAAATAGTGAAAAGGTTGTTGTGCAGGTCTCACTATTTAATATCAACAAAAAGCAACACATCACGTCATGGCCTGATCATTAACAGCAGTTATTTTAAACTAAATAATGTCCATGGTGTTTAGGTGGCAGACATGTTTTCCCCGGACATTACCTCGTATGTTAACCTTGAAGATTAAAGCGCTGTCTCCAGCTCTGCATGTGTACGTCCCTGTGTCCGACAGCCGGGCGCTGTGGATAGTCAGAATTCTCGCGGTGTCAGCTGCTCTCATTGTAACATTGTCGCTCGCTTGAATTTCTACTCCGTCCATGTACCACTGGACCGGGGCGTCCGGCCGCGACACCTCGCACGCTAGAACCAGCTGGCCATGTTCCACAACGCTTTTGAAACGCTCCTCCTCTGGGCTGTTTACGAATGTTACCGGATGCACTGTAGAATAAAACAAGATTAAGAAATCAATAAATAAACGTTTTAGTGTTTTTTTTTTTAAATAGGTGTTTTTTAAAATGTTTCAAACAGCAGTTCACAGCCAAGATTTGCGAGATTAGATAAGCTGCTTCCAAGGCCTGCTGATTAAAACCATGTAGCTCTAGTCAATGCAGCACATGAGCTATGAAAGTGACGGAGATTAATGATGGAAGTTTGCAGTATTGCATTTGATTAAGGCAAGGTTAGGGATGTTTCCAAGAGACTTGTCGAAGGTCTAGCACCCTTCATAAAGCTTCACATCAAATGATAAGCGTTCTACTTAAAAAAAAGCATTCAAACGCTTGATGAAGATGGGGAAAAAAGAATAATGGAATGGGGTCAATCCATGACAGATGTGATCAAGATGAAGCAGCTGTTTAATTCATTTGAGATGATATTGAGCTCTTTAACAAAATAAAGGCATAATGAAGCTATCCATTGCCCATGGATCATATGAGGGTGGCAGAGAAACGAGTCATTAGTTGCAACCAAATATTGGCATCCACGAGAAGTCTTTGCATGTCACCTTTCACCTCCACATAGCAATCGTTGAAATCTGAACCATCATCTGTTTTAAGATTGCACACCCCAGAGAATGAAGACACAGTTGTGGCTGGTTGCATAACCACTGTCCTCTTTCTGTCCTCTGATTGGTTGATAGTCCCACACTTTGGCTGGGGATTCTCTTTGTCCTCACTGGACGATTGGGCATGGCTTATGAGATGTGCGGTCTTGCTCTGCTGGGAGCTGGGCTCTGCTGCCTCGAGAGACTGGCCTCTTCCAGCCTCTGGGGCCATTGAAGACCAGACAGGAGCTACAGGTGTTGTTTCATTAGGTTACAAGCAACATACAACAGAAGATCCTCATAAGATCTGAGCTAAACATTGACATGCAGCAGCAATGCGAGAGGACCAAAGTCCCTGGTGGGAAAACTGGGTGTGGGGGGGAATGCTTGCTCAGTGCACAAAAATAAAATATTGTACTTAATAGGATGTTATTGTGGTGTTGTTGACTTGGTCAACGATAAGTACTATTTCATTGTTAATGCATTAACTAAAAATAGTTTTCACTGAAGTGCAGTGCAAGTGTTAAATTGTGTACATTTCAAGGTGTATATACAGTATAGCTTTAACAAGTGTCAGTTTGTAGAGTCCATCATGCACACTGTTTTCTTAAAGAGTTTAAGACTAGATCAATGATTTATCCCAAATAACAAAAAATGCTTACACATTGTAAGACGCCTTATGCTTGTTTATAAAATGATGGACATTTTTAGCAATTGCCAAGCCTTAAGCAAATTAGTGATTTTAAAACTTAAAATGTGCTGATCACCTGAAACATCCACCTTGGATTCTATACGGACATCAGTCATGGCTTTACAGCTGTAAAGGTCCGTGTGTCTGGCTTCTGCTGATTGGATGTTCATTGATCGTAACTCCTCTTTTGATTGGACGTCGAAGTCGCTCAGAGGAACTGGTTGAACCTCATCTTTGTACCTATTGACCTCGACTGTGGGGTCTGAAACATTACATGCCAATGAATTTGGGCAGAACGTGATGTCAGAAAGAAATTTGTCCAATCACTATTGTTAAGATGTCATGTCATCATGTAGGTGTGTCCATCATGTAGATGTGTAGGTGCTAAGGTGCTAAGATGTTATGATAATGTAAGGTAGTATATTTATGGTATCATAAGGGAAGGTAAGTTAAAGGGATATGCCGAGATATCTGTAAATTGCTGTTTGACTGTCTGACTGAGATTCATACGAGTTGTTTGATTCCAAATTCCTCATTGTGCGTCCATAAGGAGATTTCGCTGGGTTAGCATTTTCTTTCAGCGTGCACCTGTTCAAGGTACTTATTCAAAACGCCAGCCACAACACAAGATTGTAGTTTGCCTACAAACTCATAGATAATTATCTACTATTTTTGGCACTGTGATTATTAGGCTACATGTGATGCGGCATTGACAGGTTCCCATCCGCCTAGCAGCTACCCAGTCAGAAGTAGCTAATAATATACTTGTGCCAGTGACTATTTGGAATACATTGGAAAACTTTGGAAATAATCAAGTCTAACCGCCTCACATGAACCGTAGCTTGGCTACTGTAACTCTGCAAGTCGATGGACGCGGCTACAGTGAAGCAATGTTAACCCAGTGAACTCCTCTTCTTGGCACACAATGATTAATTTTAAATTAAACAACTCATCTGTATCTGGGTAAGACAGGCAACCGCCAATTTACAGACATCTCTATGTATCAATTAAGGGAACTAAGGTAGATAAGGTTACATAAAGTTGTGTTATGTAGGTTAAGGGTGTTAGTATTTCATTGTCTTCAAAGAGGAAATGCATTTTTACAAACATATGGGCATACATATATAGTGTAATGTACGGCAAAATAAGGTTATATTATAACTTAGGTTAAGTTAAGATAGGGTAAGGTAAGTTGAGGGAGGATAAACTAAGACAAGGGAAGACTGGACTGACTATGGCTGGGTTAGAAGTAGGATGAGGTAGATGGCATAGTAAATACCTGCAGGGCAAAAGGGTATTTTTTGAGCTCATTTGTATAGTTATTACACAGCAAACACAACATTCACCTTGGACCTCCACTTGGAATGTCACAACATCGAGAGTAAGACAACAGCTGTAGAGGCCCGAGTCAGAGGCCTTCGCAGAATGAATCACTAGCTTCCGGAGATGGCCATTTCTTTTCATATCGAGACCCGTTTTTGAATAAAGCTCCTCTCCATCTTTGCTCCATGAGACCTGGGCAACTGGGTCTTGAAGCTCACACTGGAGCACTATAGGAGAGCCAACCAAAATGGCCTTGAACTTCTCTGACATCGGGATGGGCATGATCCCCTGTGATCTGCCTACAAAAGCATTTGAGTGAAGGGGGATTGGAGGGGAATAATGTTTTCAATCAAGTGAAATGAGCTCTATAAGAAGGGATTTTACATATTGTGAACTACTATATATCACCAGGGTTCAATGGACGATTTGATGACTCTTGTTAATGCATGCACACATTTCGGGTATAACTTTGGCTGGAACACTAGAATATCTTAACAGGTGGTTAGAATATATACAGGACAGAACAGGTAAGAGTCAGACATTAATCACCTTCAATTTCCACCGTGAAGGTGATGGAGTCACCTGCTGTTGAGCATTCGTAGACGCCAGCATGGGTTCTATCCACAGAATGGATGCACAGCTTCTTCACGAGGCCGTCTGACTGTAGGTCTACGTCACCTTGGAGCAGCTGGGTTCCATCCTTGGACCAAACGACCTCAGCCGTCATGTCCTGACAGAGCTCACATTGGAGAACCAGAGGTGAACCCTCTAGGACCGACTTGTTCCTCTCGTCCTCTGGAAGCTCACAGAACTTTACAGGCAGAGCTGGATGTTTACCGTAGTTGTGAAAAAAGAACAATTGATCATTAATGTCTTGAAATCATGGGTATTGACTGATTTCCTGCATTACCTATTAATATTAGGGTTAATTAAGATTATTATAAGGCATACACATATAAAAAGCAAACAAAAAAATAGGGAAGTTAAGAGCCAAGATATCAAACCAAAGCAAAGGTTATCAGCCAGTTTGGACACAACGATAACAACTGAAGCAAAGAAGAAGAAATTAGTTATGAAGAAAGGCTTTCATTAAGCAACATCAGAATGAAAAGCCAAAGCCATCATATAAGTAATGGCAAATTCTCGAAAAGATGGAACCATGTAATACCGAAAAAGATATGTATCATTAAACATATATAAATAGAGAAGACCCCTACCCCTCCCAAAAAAAACACAAGTTAAACTCAAATTAAAGAAATATGACTGTTACCTTTAAGTAACCCATCTTGTCTCCCAGTTAGCTTCTTGTGTTTCGGTAAAAATTGCCATGTCACAGTGCTTAGCATCTTTCAAACAGACAAACAAATAACTGCATGAAACAAATGTAGCGCAGCGCAACTCCAAACCATTGGTTAGATGATTATTAACATCATTACCAGTTGTTTAAAAAGAAAAAAAGTTAGTGGCTCAACTCCAAACAGATTAGGAACGGCAAGAACTTCTGTTTGTTCGTTTGTCACCTTTTACGTCCACGCTGAATTGGATGGCGTCATCCTTAGTCTCACATCGATACACTCCTGAATGAGACCTCTGAGCCGACTGGATCGTCAGTCTCCTGAAATTTCCATCTGAATGGATGTCAACTCCAGATGTAAGTTTTGCTCCATCTTTGTACCACTCTACTTGTCCATTGGGGTCAGAGAGTTCACAGAGTAGAACGATGGGACAGCCCACCATGACTGTTTGTGTCTGATCATCCTCAGACATGGCTGAAAACTTCACAGGAGGAGCTAAAAGATTGAATATAAGACATACAATTAATATTGATTATTATGAATATAGCACAATCTTTTAAAAGAGTTAATATTTTAAAAGCTATTATGTAATATTTAAACTTTGAAGACGGTTGCAGCAGAAAAAGAAAATATGAAGCATGAATAATTATGCATCCACGATCACACACAGATTAGAATCAAGTTCAATTTTGGGTTTATTTTATGGTTTGAAAAAAGGCCTCATTTGTTTTTATTTTTAAATTATGAATTATGTTTCTAGGCCCCAAACGTTTGCATTACCGAGGTGCTTCTTCCTTTCCAAAAGCAGCATTAATATTTTATACTACTTTCAGGCAGGCAAAATCCATTTAAAAATATATATATTTGTTTGATTATTCCATAGCAGCCATTGCTATACAAAAACAAAGTAACAACTACAATTATCCACCCAAGATGAATGCAAAGAAACCAAACCAAAGCAGACACAGCTTGTCACCTTTAACATCAACATGAAACTGCATGGCATCGTCAGTGGTTTGGCAGGTGTATTCACCTGCGTGGAACGGCGGCGCTGATTCAAAAGAGAGAGTTTGTACAGAACCCTCCAAACCACTCATCGCCTGCCCATTCAGGTCAAGTAGCTTTAGCCCATCCTTGTACCAAGACACTCCTTCACAAGGATCCGATACCTCGCGCGACTGGGTCCTTTTGGTTTCACAAACTTCGGCTGTGATTCTCATTGGAGGGGCTGCGGTGACATTTGGTGGCGATATCGAAAGAGAATGACATCACTGTTATTAGCCTTGATGTGAATGGTAATAATTTGTTAACACTTTCAGTGCAATATACCCACTACTGAGATTAGCTACATCAATAGCTACCAGTATTTTATAAGCAGTCCTAAATAATTCAGGTCTTGGTACACAGATGTGTTATTAGTGTTTGGATGGAGGAACTGTTTTTGTTAGGTAGAAATAACTGCATAAGAGTTAGACTTTGCCACTAACATATTAATATTACTATATTATGTTACACTACTTTGTACAATCTCACAAGCCACCCAAGCGTTGCGTTTGTTTTTATTAACTTTATTCAGCTCTGATTTATATCACACAGTTATTTGTAGACATGTAGAAGATTGCAATGCACAATCTCCTGATTTTACAAAGCACCAACATCCATTCTCTTGTCTGATAATGGTAACTGTTAAAATCACCTTCGACGTCCACTTTAAGCGCAATGACATCATCACCATCATCATCCCACTGACTGTCACATGCCCTTGACAGATAGACCTCTTCTGATTGGAGGGCAGATACTGGCTTAGCCTTATAACGTTCTAATGAATACACATTGGCTCTTTGCTCAGAGTCAACTAAGCATTGTAATGCATCTCCTGGTGTCTCCAGGGTGTTTCCCCCTGTTTGGATTGCTGTCGATTGCATGTTGTAATACGGTTCTTCCATTGGAATTGGTACCGTTTGTCTTGTGTTATACAAAAGGTCTTTGGAGTGAACAGTTGTAGAGTGCAGCAGGTTAAATACGCTCCCTGCTTTCATAGTCATTGCCTTCAGAGGCCTGTGTACGACTTTGGGTTGAAGGGATACTACCTCAGGTGAACTACAAAACACTCCCTTTTGCAGAGAGCCACTCTCTGAGATGTGGATACCACCACCAACCGATTGTAAAATCATTGGCTGTGAGGAGTCAAAGGGCTTCACCGATTGGACAGTTGCCATATGACGGACATTACAGAGATCCTTTGATTGTGCCATGGCAGACTGTGAGGAGTCCCAGAGGTCCTCTGATTGGGCAGTGACAGACTGTAAAGAGTCAGAAAGCTCATCCGATTGGGTAAAAATTGCGGTCTGGCTGGAGTTACGCAGCTCACCTGATTGGAGAGTGCTGCTGAAAGAGTTGCCGACCTCCTCCGATTGGACAGTTGCAGACTTTATAGAGTCACATGGCTCTTTTAATTTGAATGTTTTAGTCTGTAAGCAACCATATAGCCCATCTGATAGGACAGTTGCAATCGGTTTGGAATTGCATGACTCCTTTGCTTGGATAGTTTGGGTCTGTAAGGAACAAGACAGCTCCACTGATTGGTGACTTTCAGTCTTTAAGCAGCTTGACACTCCCACTGACTGAACAGTTTCAGCCTGTAAGCAACTAGGCTGTTCCACTGATTGGATGGTTTCAGCCTGTAAGCAACCAGACAGTCCCTGTGATTGGATAGTTTCTGCCTGTAAGCAGTGAGACACTCCCACAGATTGGATAGTTTCAGCCTGTAAACAACTAGAGTGCTCCACTAATTGGATGGTTTCAGCCTGTAAGCAACCAGACAGTCCCTGTGATTGGATAGTTTCTGCCTGTAAGCAGTGAGACAGTCCCACGGATTGGATGGTTTCAGCCTGTATGCAACTAGAAAGTGCTTGTGATTGGTTATTTTCAGCTTGTAAGCAGCTAGACTCTCCCGTTGATTGGATAGTTTCGGCCTGTAAGCCTTTAGACAGCCCCACTGCTTGGAAACTTTCTGTCTTTGGGGGACAACAAAGCTCCTTTGTTGGGATATTTCTCGTCTTAGAGGACTTGCAGGTTTTCCGTGATCGGGGGGCTGTACACCTTTGGGCGCCATCGAGTTCCTCTGCTTGGATGGTTGAAGTTTGTTGTGCGGCACAAAACCTCTGTCTTTGGACAGTCACTGTGTGCTTGGAAGAAGTCAAGTTTTCCAGAGTATGTGGCGAATGCTGTGTGTTGCAACTGAGATGCTCAATTTGAACTTCCGTAGGCTGGATAGAGTGAAGCTGTGCATCAGATCTGACCTTCACAGCATACGATTCAGGGCTATCCACATCATCAACAGTTGTTGCTTGTCGGTTGCTGGAAAGCACTTCTGAATAGACTGGAATTTGCTCATTATAACCTTCATGTGCTAGGTAAAGAGCTGGAGTTGGCCCGGAATGTTTTTCACGTTTACAGGGCTCTCCTATCTTTCGGGAGACCCAAGAATTATTTGGCTTCTGCAAGATGGTTTCGTCTTTTGTTGGACAAGCCACTTCGATGGACTTCGTTGGCCCTGTAGCTTGGTCCGGCGAGAGTCTGGGAGGTATAGCTAGAGGCATTATGATGTACACAGAGATAAAGTTTTTCAGTTTGGTTGTTTGCCTCAATAGTTCTTCTCAAAATAGTACTGTACATCATTGTGGGTTAGCATGGTGGAGTTATGGGATTATCCATTGCAAAGACAATTGTTAAGATGTGCGACCATGGCAAACCATGGTCTTGGACTAAATATATTGTAGACCCTTGATACTATAGCAATTCAGATCAGTGTTGAACCCCAATACTTCTGCCTACAAACAGCCATAATTCCAATAAGAGTAAAACAATTAATTGTCAATGCAACGGAGGCGATTCAGACCAGCAAATTGAATGATGGGTTCTGGTGATGGACAAATAAGATGGGCGTCAAGAGTAGAGAGTTGCTTGTGACAAAGCAAAACAAAGATGGCGGTTAAGATGAAGAATGACACATGACAGACAACATATACGTTAGTATCAAGAGTATGGCTGCGAAAAAACGAAAATCAGCAGGAAATGATATGAGAGTGGGTCATGTCTGAAAGCATGTTCAAAGATGATCAGAAATGATAGAAATACCAATATTTTATAGATGTCACAAAGTGAACTATCAATTCAATACACCACTTTGGTTAGTGGCATGTATGTACTGGGTTAAAATGGATGATTCTATGGTTGAAATATATTTGTTCACCTTTTGTGTCCATAGTGCTTTCGTGATACTCATCAGATACTGCACCACTGTCGTCACCAGAGTGACACTGATATGCTGTACAGACAAAGCCAAGAACACAAACAAACAATGAGCTCATAGCTTTACTGACATTGCGTATTGTTTCTGAAAGATCCCTCAACAAATGTGCCATAGATGGATCAACACCTTTTTTGTCCACATTTAACTGGACTTCGTCTTTATTCTCACAGCGGAACCTCTTCTCACATGTTAAGCCATCTGAATGGAGGAACACAGTCTGGCTGGCAGTTTCTGATTGGGTGTTTTGTGGGTAGATCTGTGTTCCATCCTTATACCAACAGGCTTTGGCAACCGGGTCTGAGATCTCAAACTGCCGAACGATGGGGCTGTGTGCTTCAATAGGTTTGGTCTTCTCAACTGCAGAACCAGGTGGATATGTCACAGGCAGAGCTATATCAGTGGGATCATTTTAGTGTCTATTATTCTTAAGTGTTTCATATCACGAATATTAGCTACTCATGAATGTCATTTTAAAGAGGCTAAAAAAGCTACGAGAAGAGAATTAGTTTGAAAAAACAAAACCAATGACACAAACAAAACGGAGACAAAGCAATCACCTTCATTTTGAACAATTAACTGGGCAACGTCATCTGTTGTTGCGCAATAGTAGGCTCCAGAGTTGGAAGAGTGGGTCGGTTCGATTACGACGGTCTTCTCGAAGCCTCCCATTTCAAAGCCAGGTCGGCTTGTTACATCGTGCTCTTTTTCCTGCAGCCCAAACACCGGGACTGCAGGGTCTGACCTTTGACCTTGCAGTTCGATGGGACAGGCTCCCTCAAGCAACTTGCTCTCCCCAACCTCCGGTGAGGGTAACAAGGGCAACGATGGAGCTGAAGGTGAGCATTTACAGATGTAATTGTGATTTGCAGTGCATCGACTCATTGGTTAAGAGAGAGGCAGGGAGGGGTTAAAGGTCAAGTGTTTTACAAATGGACTGTTTTGTTATGTTCACAGGCAAGAGTAAAAAAAGGAAGTTATATAGGTGTAGCTGTGAAGCTAGCAACATCAATTATTAGTGGGAAAAAAAACAGACACAGCTGCAAACCATCCAACATTTAGTGACAGACAGACGCTCTAAATGTTACAAATAAAACATCTTACCACATCAACAAGTCTTCTACAAGAACTAACACACTAACGTGTTCAAGATTCAACCAAAAAGAACAAAAATCACCTTTGACATCCACAGTGAACTGGATGGTGTCATCAGAGGTCTCACAGCTGTACCGCCCTGCGTGAAAGAGCTCAGCTGATTGGACAATCAGCCTCCTGAAGGAGCTCTCAGAGTTAATCTCCCAGCCATTCTCTGGGCCGAGCTGGTGCCCATCTTTGTACCAGCACACCTCAGCGGTGGGCTCGGTGACCTCGCACTCCAGTTCAAAGGCCGCACCCACTTCAAATGCCTTGGTTTGTTCAACGTCAAAACTAGTAGAGAACTTCACCGGTGTAGCTATCATGGTACATTTTGAACAAAACCAAGTAAAATATGTTGAAATACATTTAAACGGAGTAAGAGATTTTGGTGGCTTGATTTAGACCACAAAACAGAATAAACTGGGATTTATTAGTGGTGTCAAGAGAAATGGGAGGTGGGGTTACAGTAGTTACTACACAAGACAAAAAGGTAATGGTCACCTTTGATCTTCACTCGAAACTCCATGGTATCGTCCTCAGACGCGCAGCTGTAAACACCAGAATGACGAGGTTCGGCAAACTGGACAACTAAAGTCCTTGTGTTGCCATTCAAGTGGATTTCTAATCCAGAGTTTGAAAGAAGCTGCGTCGATCCCTTATACCAGCAGACCTGGGCCTCTGGGTCTGAGACAATACACTGCAGTACAATGGGGCAGCCCGCCTCAATGGTCTTATTCCTCAGTTGCTCTGGAATCGCCGAGAACTTCACCGGTGGAACTACAGATATGTTTGAATGTGTGTCTTAGATACAGCCTTGAATACAATTTCCTACAACTGATCAATCAACTAAGGGCTAAGAATCAAGAAGGGCAAGCAAAAAAGGCATCGCAAGTAAGAAAGTAAACACTGTTAATAACTTAGCTAAGGCAGCGCTTTTGGTTAATTTATGTTTGTTACAAAACCAGCAAAGCAAGTAACAACTCATCAAATCACCTGTGACGTCCACATTGAACGTGATGGCATCACCCTTAGTCTTGCAGCTGTATAACCCAGAGTGAATAAAGTCTGCCACATGGACTAGCAACGTCCGAGACAAGCCATCGGTGAGCATCTCCACTCCGCTCTGAGGCAGGAGCTTGATGCCATCCTTGTACCAGTGCACTGTGGCCGATGGGTCTGAGAGCTCACACTGTAACGCCATCCGGGAGCCAGTATGGAAGGTCTTTTTTCTCTCCGCATCTGGGAGTGCTGTGAACTTCACAGGCGGGGCTATGGATGCATGCAGTCATTGGTCATTTACAAGTTGTTTTCTGGTAATGTCTTAAGACTTTAGAAGGAAATGCTAAATGACACTTTACAAGATAAAGACCAAAACAAAGTCCACACACACACACACACACACACACACAGTTGTTAGTGTGACAGAAACACAATCACATATTTTTTTCAAAGGCCCACTCACCCTCTACTTCCACATTGAATCTGATGACATCATCGATGGCATCACAGCAATAGACTCCAGAGTGTGAGAACTCTGCGGATTGGATGACAATCCGCCTCATGGTTCCTTCTGATTGGATGTGAAGGCCCTCAGTTGTTTGTAACTCAACCCCATTCTTGTACCAGTGCACTGGGGCTGCAGGGTCTGACAGCTCGCAGTAGAGTACAATGGGGTTCCCCTCTTCTATAAACTTATTACGGTCCATTTCTGATAGTGGGGAGAACTTCACCAGAGGAGCTGTGAATTTCCGGGACAAACATTTGTTTTATAATCAGTTATGCAGTAATAAGCAATTCATTTGATGGAGGCTAATTATTTAATAATATTATTAATACTAATAGTAATAGACTTTATTTAGTGTTACACAATGCATATTGGGGTGAGAAAGCAGGAAAATAAGATGGTCTATAAGACAAATAATCATTAACGTACATTCCTGAAACATGCACATGTTTAAAAGGGCGACTTTGAATGTACCTTGAATGTATAATGCGGCAGAATCCCTTATGCCGTATGCAATGAATGTGATTTCCGCCCCATTGTCTGTGTCTCGCACACCCCTGATGCGGAGCGACTGGTGCGTTCGAGACCGCCGTGTCGTGTAGCGTTCGTCGTCCTGCAGCTGAGTGCCGTTCAAGAACCACGTGCCGATCACCGAGGCAGAGAGCTCGATGGAGAAGCAGGCGTCCTGCCCCTCTGGCACCAAGGCGTCCTGCAGAGGAGCCTGTATCCTGGCCACGGGGACTGAAGGAAAGACCATGGCATTGGGTGAACACGAAGCATTTTAGTGTGTTGCTGTACAACCTGGTTTGAGAGCGAGTACTTGCCGGCACCATTGTTTGATTCAGTATGACAGAGGCTAAGTAAATTGGCCATCAACTGCATCCATGATTCCTTTTGTTGTGTCCTATATTCTCCACTCCAACTGTCCAGGTGTTTTCAGAAATTTGCCCATGCTGCACCTTGAAATGCTGTAATTATTCCTATACGGTCTGCACGCTTTGCCTGTTTGCAGCCTCATCTGTCAATGCTAGGTAAAAGTGTGCAAAAAATATGACTAAATGTGAACCAATACGTCGTCCATCTTACCTAAGTGAACCGCTCGGGGGAATTCCACGTTGTTGCTCTTCCCGTACTTGTTCACGCTGCAGATGCGGAAGCGATAGTCTGCCTCGCATGGCACGCTGTCCCCTAGGATCTCAACAGAGGTTGCTGAGTCTGTGGTCAGACACTGGAGCCACTCCTGGGAGCCCGTGCCCACCTCCTGCCGCTCCAGGACATAGCCTGATGGGGGGTTCTTGCGTGAGTCCTGGGCGGGAACCCAGGAGAGCAGAGCAGCGTTTGCTCGTTCCGTGTTGATCTGAATGCTCACCGGACAGCTGGGAGGAGAGTGCTTGGCCGCTAAACAGGGAATAGATGGCATCCTTTGTTAGATGTAATTTACCTTAATGGGAGGACATGTTTGTAGTTCCTTTGCTGCAAGATCAATGAATTTGTGCATGAGGCAGCCTATGATCAATATTTCTTTACATGCTACAATCAAATCCTGGTTTAAAGGGTAAAGGTACAAGTAGTACAACGACTTATGGAAATTACTTAGGTTATGTAATTTCCTTAATGTACACTATAATTGTCTCTCTCTTTTCAGTCACTGTCATATGAAGACAGTTGATTCCACACTGAGGAGGAAAAATCATTTCTGAAACTGAAATTGCCATATCTGGCTGCTTTTGAGTTGCCACAAAGTCAACCTTGTATTACCTTTCACTCTGAGCTGAGATGAAGTTTTGGACCTTCCCACGAAGAACATGACCAGTCCTGAATCCTGAGGCATTGTGTTGACAAATACCAGGATATGTGTTCGACCAAATGATTTTAGGATGGTCTGGTGCGTCTCTCGCAATTCCACCCCTTCTTTGTACCAGTGGATGTCCATCTCCTCCTCCTCCACCTCAACACAGAACGCAGCATTTTCTCCCTCCAGGACGTCCACTTTCCTCGGCAGCTTTCGGACAATTGTGCCTGCAAAGGAGGTTCATTAAAGCAGATTCATGGAACAGAAGGTTAATTTGTCAGGACATGTATTCAGAGACACTCATACAACGGAAGTACTATAAACTTAAAAAAATGACAAATCAAACAATCATCCAACGCAACTGAATAAGCAGGATAATGAAGGGGCTACCGCATCTTCAACATTGGAGTTTGATCCCAGAACCAGCTGAGAGTCAAAACACCCCAAGCCACCTGAAAACACCCACCACCTTCACCTCTACTCCAGAGCCTTTGCCTGAATCAGTATCACTGAGATCCCACTCATATTCCATCATGTTCACACGCACGCACGCACGCACACACACACACACACACACACACACACACACACACCATACATCTGCTGAGTTACCTTTCACAGCCACCTCTGCGATGCTCCTGCCCCCATCTGGCATCTCACAAAGGTAGATGCCGTCGTCGTCCACTCCAATGTCTCTGATGGTGAGGCGCCTCTTGGTGCCCCACTCCTCCATGCCGTACTTGGCGCCCGGCTGGAGCCGGCGGTCTTCCAGGTACCAGGTGATGGGCACCGAGTCCTCTGGGACCTCGCACTCCAGCACGGCCAGGTCCCGCTCCCACACCTCCTGGTCGATGAGCGGCTGCTTGAACCTCACTGGAGGCTCTGAAGGAGGGGAGGCAAGGAGCAAACACACAGGTTTTGGGGTAAGAATATGTTGTTTTATTTGGAGACTGTTTACCCTTTTTGAATTAGTCATTGGCAGTATTTTAGGCGACTCGTAAATACAAGTCACTTTTATCCATCTTTATCTGACAA
Source organism: Urophycis tenuis (assembly GCA_036785325.1). Lineage (NCBI taxonomy): Eukaryota > Metazoa > Chordata > Actinopteri > Gadiformes > Phycidae > Urophycis > Urophycis tenuis. The sequence continues at coordinate 12,865,610 of JAXIVH010000010.1, read as the reverse complement.
AGTGATGTCATCGAGGAGCAGGTAGGGGTAAGGACATCTTGGGGTTCAAAACCAGAACCCTTTTGCTGGGAGGCAAACATACCACTGATACACTGGGCACACTGCTATTATGTATCCTTATATATATATATATATACTTTATGACTGTAATGAACAACACACAATTCACTATCACACATCGCATCACAACTGTTGCTGTTTCCATTGCCAGAAACGAAAATTGCTACGCCTATTGGTGTAACGACATGTACATCTATTGATAGTACTATGTTATAATGTATATTATTAAATACGTTTAAATATCAACAATTCTTCTCAATTCTGCAAAAAAAGTAGTTTTTATTATTTGTTAGAAGTACTTTATAAAATTATAAAAATATTTTATAAAAATAAAATATATTTCATGAAATTGATTTACCTCTACATAATGACATAATGAACACAATTGTTTGTAGACCTAATACAATATTAAATGCTATTCTGAATGAGTGAGTGCCATCAAAACACTTCAATGGCTTTACAGCTCACCGGACTGTGTCTGATGTATTCCGTCATAAATATTACAGCAAACGAGATGGGAGAAATCGTGAGAGGTTGCTTATTTGAGGCTGAGGTATGAAAACATCATTAACACACTCAAGTGTTAGCTAGGAAATAAACTGTTTGTAACTGACACCAATGGACAGCACCAGACCGCTGTAAACAAAAGAATGTTGACTGCATTTAGAAACCAACGTTCCAACGGTCCAACTTTCGGTTTGTTATCCAACCATAGTGGTTGAAATTAGCTCTGAATCATACGATCCATGATTGTTTGAACTTGAAAGACTTTCTTAGAAGGTTCTTTGATCAAATCTACGTTTCAATAGCATCACCTCTATATATCTCAATATCTCTGGGATTCTGATCTGTATTGTTAATTTAAATTAATTTAATTTCTTGTTCTTGTTTTGTTGTTTCTCTTGTTATAAGTCGATTCATTTAACAATTATTTTTTGATTGCTTGAATAATCATTTAATTTCATTTGAATTATAGCAAATGCCATCACAAGAGTCGAAAGTAATGTCTTAAATGTGCATTCTTTATATGACTAGTCAAGAAAAACAAAAGTATTCTGTTCATAATGATCCATGAACCAGATATTTGAGTTTGACTGTTTGTATTTGTACTTATAAGCAGTTCAACTATAGGGTAGTACTATAAATCACTTAGCGATCTATTATGAAAATGTTCTACTAATTGTTCAACTAATTGATTATAATCACTGATTGTTGCATCCATAGACTGATTAAAGGTCAGTGGACCTTTAATCAAGGTTCAAACCAAACCACACCTATTTATCTGTGTACAGGGGGCTGTCCAATTACAGATACAATGCTTTCTGTTGGTATGGCCTGGACTGCATCCCGAGGAGAAATCGGATCCCATTCCCCTGAGATCTCAATCACATGGTTCCCCTCTCCCCTAGAACTTTCACAAGCTAAGTGACTTAGCAGACATTGGTATCCATAGCGATTGGAATCCCCCCTTCAGCTGATGAACTTGGACCACTTTGACATTTCATGTGACAGATATTTAGACGGTTCTATCACTTGTAGAAGAAGCATACTAAATTGGAAATGGATATGGCATTCAAAGAGAAAGATTAGAAACTCTTGAAAATACAGTGGTTAGTACTGGGGGTTATGGTAATTAATATCTTTTTTTTTAATTCTGTGCATTTTGATTACGTTATTCCATCGTAATGTATTGAATATATAAAATATGTTATTTCACTTCCAAGCAAGGGGTTTGTGTCAGCACCAACAACAACAACAACAACAACAGCAGCAATACCTTCCAGATAAACTTCTCACTTACCCTTCACAGACAAATGTACAGCGCTGAGCGTTTGTCCTGCAGTATTGGACGCAGCGCAAACATAAACTCCATTGTCCTTCTGCTTACAGTACAGCACTTTCAGAGTGAAATATCCCTCTCTATCCTCGTAACACAAGTAACGCCTCCCAGAGAGAATGAGCCTACCATCCTTCCTCCATATAATCTCCGGCTTTGGTTTTCCCGTCACAAAGCAGCGAAACTTAGCGTGCTTGCCCTCCGTCACCGCAAACATCTTTACTTTGGTGGACTTGGCCATGCCGTCGTCTCGGAGTCTATTGGACATCAGCCTGCCGCTCCTCTGCTTGCCCTGGTGGGCCTTCCAGTGGCCGTTGTTGTACCCGTTCCGATTCCCGTCGTCTTCGTGCCCCGGGCCCGCGTCCACCAGCAACACCGCGCCCGCCAGACCCTCGCCAAAGTCATTCCTGGCCTTGCACGTGTACACGCCGCCGTCGGGGGCGCGCGTCTTGAAGATCTTCAGCTGGAACCAGCCGCCATCTTGGCAGCCCACGCTAAAGTGTGCGCTCTCGAAGATCTCATGGAGCTTACGTCCGTCCTTCTCCCAGACCACCTCGGGCCTCGGGTTCCCCCACAGCTTGCAGGAGAAGACCGCGTCGTCCCCGCGGCCGACGCGGGTGGAGAGGGGCTTGATGAGGAACCGGGGCTTGTTCTCCTCCCGGACCTCCAGCTCCTGGGCCTCGCCCTCCACCTTCAACGTGGCGGCCGCGTACGTCTCCCCGATGCTGTTCTTGGCCTTGCAGATGTACTGCCCGCTGTCGTCGGACGTCACCGACGAGATGATGAGGTTGTAGACGTTGCCGTCCTCAAACACGCGGTAGCGGCCTTGCGGGTCGATCTTCAGGCTGTTGCTCTCCCAGATGACGGCGGGCCGGGGGTCTCCGCCGATCTGGCACTTCAGGACGGCGTCGGTGCCGCTCTGCACCACCACCGGCCTCGGGTAGGCCAGGAAGCGGGGCGCTCCGCCGAAGACGTCCATGTCTGCTCCAGGGCCGGCCTCGGCTCAGCGGCTCAGTCGCTCACTGCCAACGCTGGGGTGGGACTGTCTGGGACGTGGGGGGGACTGCACAGTGCAAGTGTCTGAGGCAAAAGGATCAAAAAGTGTAATCAAGACAGGACATGTTTACTTCGAATGGGGGTAAAATAATTTGGCTCAGCCCACCGGTTTGTTGTTTACCGTGTAGGCAAGACACCAATACAAGGTTCTATTCTGACCTGAGTCCTTATGCCAGATGTCTTTCCCTCTCTCCTTCAACCCACTGTCCATGGCACACAAAAAAGGCCATGAAAAAGCAGCTCTATCACCAAGAGTTCTAGTAAAGTTCCCATCACGAGAACGGTTTAGTTTTTAGAGTGTTAAAATCCATGGTAAAGAAGGCTCTATGATCTACATTTACTCTATCTATACCACATGTAATGCTTAGTCCATGTGAATGTGTTTTGACGTGGACAGCGTTCATTTCCTTTGATCTTGCTGTGTAAGAAAACAAGGAAAACACTGGCCCAGCTCCGTTAGGGTTGGGGGATAGTAGTGGGTGTAGGGGTGCGGCTTGGTCCTAACAGCAGCCACAACACAGATAGGCAACACAGCTGGTGCCGTATTTCAATGGGAAAGTGCTTAATATAGTGCACACTAAAAAAAGACCTGCAAAGGCGTGTGTGTGCATGTGTGTGTGTGCGTGTGTGTGTGTGTGTGTGTGTGTGTGTGTGTGTGTGTGTGTGTGTGTGTATGTGTGTGTGTGTGTCTCAGGTATCACAAAGAACGCTGTGAACCCCACATGCTCACACAAACACTGACGAAACTCACAGCAGATCTTACAGAGATCTTGGAGACCATATCAATGCCTTACAGACCACTACCACAAGACTACAAGCAGAGAGACTGCAAAGATGTTACAGCAGGCTTCCCAAACTCTACATAGAGACTCTATGAGGACCAAGGAGAACCCTTACAGGAACCATACAAAGACATTATAAACTCTACAGTGACCAAACAAAGACCTCATATATCCAATAGTGACGTTACAGAGCCCTTACAGCGACCATACAGAGAGTTTATAAAGACCTCACAGAAACATGACAGCAACCTTACAATGACCAAACTGAGAATATATCACAACCATACAGAGATCTAATGGAGACCATGGGGTGACGATACATATACAGTACTTTATGGAGACCATACAGTGAGGGATGATGGTGAGACCCTAAACTGACCTTACAGAGACCTTATAAAGACCATACAGTGACCATGCAGAGACTTTACAGTCCAAATGACAGCCTCCATCCCACCATGTTTGTTGGTTGCCATCGGCAACAAATTCCAATTCAAAATGCCAGTTAAAGGCACAGTAAAGCCTCAGAACATCAGAGTTAAAGTTGGATTAGTGCAAGGTAGTTTGGCCAATACTGCAGTTAGACACTTCAACCTTATACTATTGGTTTTGGGTTTCATTATATTTATCTTACAAATCTCTCAGCTGAGGTTAGCGCTGGTGGTTGAGCTGGCCAACTACAACACAGACATGTGTGGGCAATACGGACTGGTGACAAAGTGTGGAACCCGGACTGCAAATCGCAAAGATTTTAAAGTGTGTTTAAAATTACCTTTGAAGTGTATTCAAAGGCCATTAACCCTAAACATAAAATTCCCCTGATATTAAATATTCTCTCAACACTTGGGTCACTCAGCCATAGGACAGATTTCAGTATCCAACAGTTTAGAAATAATGTATTACAATAATGTCTTTAAAAAAAAAGTAAACTTGTACATATAAAAATAACATAAGAGTTAACAGTAAGAGTCATAATGACATATCATTGTTTTTATTTTATGGTAATACACTTCAATAATATACTTACACTGCTTCATTCATTATTGAGTTCAAGCTAAATAACCCATGGAGGCAGTGTTTTCTATAATTTTCATGTTATTTGGTTATTTAAAATGTTGAAGAAATACTTCATATCCTGTGGCCAAACCACACTTAAACTTGTATAACTCATAAACTATCCACAATTCAACTCGTTATTTTTTAGACAAATTTTCTCATGGTGCCCGCACACATTTTGGACACGTGTCATTAGACGAAAATCTGTGAGGTCAATGCGTTGAAAGTAGTTTAAATATTCCCCAGGAGGTTTTAAAGAGGGGTGTTGGGATTGCCCCTCGTGTTTACTCGTCTCATTTAATTGGAACGACCTTTGCCCCCTCGTGAAGTCGGGCCATGTATCCCTCACATGACCTACCTCGCGTCGGCGTCCAGGAACGACAACGTTGACATACATTCCGCACTCGCAGAAATTGTCTTCAAGCTAAGAAATCAACGTTGCTCGTCTTCAATGGCCAGGGCCCTCTGACGCCTTGCTGTGGCATGCCGCGTGAAATAAATCCTGTTCAAATGTCCCACGCGCTTTGCCGGCGCATTTTTTTGGTATTCTCTCGTAATGACTTTGCGTGTCAGAGCCAAACTTTTGTTGTTTTTTGGGGTTTAAGGACGGCTACAAGTTCGGCGCGGTCCCCCCCAATCTGTGTGGCGCTCTGCCGTGAGACACCCCAAGTGTCATTGTTCGTGGAAGACCGATAAGTGCTTTTGCAGCTGCCGCAGTCCCCTAAAAATACCGGTCGCCTCGATGACAGCAGCAAGGATAAGCCAGGCTCTCCCATTCACTTGGTAGCGATGGCTAAAAAAAGCTATGGATGACTGGGCTCAGGGCAGGCTGCTTAGTTTACTTGAGACCTTGCAATAAAAACCTAAGAAGAAGGCAAGGCTTCTAGGCTCTACGCATCTTTGACGTCCATCCCCCCCTTACGTTTTGTAATTTTTTAAGCAGAATTGAGTCTTCGTGGTATGGGAGCAAGATGTATCGATCACAAAAGGATTGGACAGGCTAAGGCAGAGGTCAATTTTGAAATCCCCAAAAGTCATCTGCAAATAAAGTGCATGGTGCATGTTGCAAGTGAGTTCACTGGAATCACACAAACATTAAAAAAGTATATCTTGATCAATAGTGAAGAGTTAATAAATAATGGAAATACTTTATTCATACTCATAGGCTTTAGGCATAGGTATATTTATTATAATAAACTTTCACATTTACTCTCTGATTATCTGCTATGCCAGGTTGAAAACGCATGTAAAATAAAATAGATTTGTTTCCATATATTATTAATTGATAGGCCCTACTTCTTAGGTACTTATCCACAGTTAGATGCAGAACATATGGCAGACAGACAATTCATTCTGTACTTAGTCTTTTTTATTTAAATTCTCCATGGTGTGCTTTGTGCACCTCAACTTGTCAACTTTGACCCCTCGGAAAAAAGGAGAAACTGTTTCCCATACTGCATTTCCTGTATTCAATTTGCCTTTTGATTGGATTAGAAACTTCATCTCACTGTCATACTACTAGCCTAGAGAACTCTTGTTAACCAGCCACATAGATACAAGTGACAGATTAAAAAGTAAATGCAAATACAGAGTTTTGTCTGGGACTTTTGTCGAGAGATAAGGATACCAGGAGTGGACAGTGAAAACCAGGTCCAGGACCTGCTTGTGTCAGATGAGTTCTTCAAGAAGTAAAGGTACATTTGTATTTACATATTTTTCACTGTTTAGCCAGGGATGGAGTTTAGTTGACGGTACATCAAACATGGCTGCCGGGCAGAATCCATTCTCCACGCTTTGAGTCATTGTAGTATTGGCTTACTAGCATGTGTGAAAAGCAAGCACCAAACACCAACTCCAAAGCAGACTCACACATACCAAGTCTTCTGAAAGACTAGTAGAATAATTCATACATTACACACGACACAACACACTATGGTTGAAAGGTTACAGTGTCCATAGAGATACAGATCTGAAATTAGGACGCTGGGAAAGATGAGATAGAAAGAACGTGAATGGAAAAGTTGACAGATTATCACAACATTGACGACTGTGCATGTCCTTCATATGTAACAAAGGTCTTGTGAAGGTTATTGTTATCTAGCGTTACATTCAGTCACTGCTTCCAAGGAGTATAACATCACATCTTAATTCACATGAATCGTGTACCACAAGGAAATATATTTAGAACGACAGCACTATGAATATACTTGTTTCAATGTCTACCACATTTTTCAATGGTGTTCTTAACTTGAGAAAATAGCATGTAGCTAGCAGTGTTTTGTGGTCTCCAACCCCCCCTGGTCATGTAAGGGGACAGCAGACACGTACGCCTGGGTTCTTCACAGTGTGTGTGCAAGTGTGTGAGGAAGAGATATTGTGTGTGTGTGTGTGTGTGTGTGTGTGTGTGTGTGTGTGTGTGTGTGTGTGTGTGTGTGTGTGTGTGTTAGTGCGTGTGTATGTGCTTATGCACAAATGCGTGGTAGACTGTGTGAATGTGTGACTCTGAGTCTGTATCGTCTTAAGAGTTGCTGGTCCTATGTGTGTGTGTGTGTGTGTGTGTGTGTGTGTGTGTGTGTGTGTGTGTGTGTGTGTGTGTGTGTGTCGTGAGAGCCAGGCCCTATACGTGTGTGTGTGAGGAGGTGTGTGGGTGTGTATGGTCCTATATGTGTGGGCAGCGTCGGCCCTTCAGCTGTTTAGATGCTCATGTCTTACAAACTCGCCAACCCTCTCCTCTCTGATTTCAGCTGTTGGAGGTAATGTGATCGCGGCCCAGACCTCTGCAAAGGGCCGGCGGGTTAGGAAATGCTTTGTGCTCCTCCGTGAGGTGTGAGGGGAAATATTGGCGCCTGTTGTCGGATCATTACATTTACATCTATTTATTTAGCAGACGGTTTTATCCGAAGCGACTTGCATGAGAGTCTAAGGACAAGAAAAGCAGAAAAAGTTGCATCCGAGTGATGACGAAAATGATTGACAGGTGCTGCACAATAAAGTTTCTTAAAGCCGTGGAAGTTGGAAGAGTTCTATCACATATCACGCAACTTCTACAAACACTCACACATCATGTTGTATGCATGTTGTACTCGATGAATTGAGTTTTGTTTTGAAAGAATTTTGAAAGGATGTGGTGTACAATGTTTACGTGAACTGAATCAGGTGTATATGTTTTTGTGGGTTTGGTAATTCCCTCTCTCTCTCTCTCTCTCTCTCTCTCTCTCTCTCTCTCTCTCTCTCTCTCTCTCTCTCTTGCTGTGGCTCTCTCTCTTGCTGTGGCTCTCCATCTCTGACCCTAAATGCCTCACCTTAAAGTTGGGATAGTCAGCGCTACAATTTATGTTGTAGACTTAAGAAAGGAATTTATTAGGAATATTGCCCAGGGTCCAATGTCCTATGAAATCCTCTTGAGGTCGTAAGGTTATTTTAAGTAATGACAGCATGACACTTTCTCGTGTATAAATGTCTTGCCGTGCGTGACCTTATATCGTGTTGTTAATATCTTAGATGCTGTGTGTGTTAATCTTTATTTACTTTTATTGAAGCTGTATTTGGTTATATACATGGCTAGCCACTTTATAGTTTAGAGAGGGAGGGGAAGAGCCAAGTTCCCTTCTCCTTTGACCGGGAAAGTAGCGCAAAAATGTAACCGTTATTTTTCAACGGTTCAAGCTATCAATTCAAAAAATTAGTACCATGTTGTATTATTAGTAGTGCTATCCCACACCAAGTGTGCTGTATACTTTGCCTGGAATGGTGAGTCAGAGGAGAGTGCTTGCTCCTTGCCCAAAGTCTATAAACTACAAAATGGAGCCAAATTGAGGGCTTGAGCAACAATATAAAGGGCACTTAGACAGCTAAACTCACTATTTACCTTCCAATTAAAATACAGGTCCTCGCTTTTGTTTAGATTGCCTAACTACTTGGTTTGCAATATTGTGTAGGTTGTCATAATAACTGTCAAATAAAAACAACAAAGACAAAGCTAAGTATTCTCTTCCCCGAAGAGATGTTATGTAGGACAGGGAGGAATAGTGTTGGATGTCAATGGACGGGGGTTCCTCAGGTAAACTCCGCAGGTATATGCAGTGCTTGAAAGAACCACTGTATAGGGTAGAATTACCACATTTGAAGGAGCATTTTGCCTTTCTATCCCCCTGACTGAGGAATGTGAAGGAAACAGACTTCCTGAGTGCTGTGGACGTGTTGAGACAGTGACCTGAAGGCCTGCAGCGAGAACACACACACACACACCACAATCTAATGTTAAATTTATCAACCAACAATCCTTTCAGATTTACATTATTTTAGGCCTATTCTTGTGATTTGGACACACTCAACACTAGTGAAAAAAATGCTCTCTGTCCATCACAAACAAGATTAATTTGTGATTCATTTAGGACACTTTGATTTTGTTTTCGTATGTTGTAATCAAGTATTTATTTTTTTGCGGTTTGACACGTATATGAATGTGTACAGATGTAGCCCACATGTGGCTACTACTACTACCAGTACTGGTACCACTTCTACTAACAGATCTTATTGTGCTGTTTCTTTAAGACAAATGGATAAGTGAAAGATCCCAAGCTGTACTTAATTTATTCCATGCCTGTTTCACAATGCAATTCTTGAATTCAAAATTCTCAACAAGCAGAGGATGACATCATTTTTTTTTTTTTAAATCTTGATATCAATCCAATCGAACCATAGCGCAGGGATGTTGTGGAGTGTTTCATTTACTCCACGCTGGTTTTAAAAAGAGCAGTAACGTTACCCTCTGGTGGCGATCCTGTGTATCTGCAACGTACCGCAACAAGGCCAACATACTGTAGCTTCACAGTGACTTTCAACTTTCAGTCGTCTTTTCAGAATATGACACATGTTGTGCTTGACTTAGACGTATTTGTTTGTTAACACATTCTATGGAATTGCTGACTCCAAAAATGACACAAGTAGATACTGTTCAATGTACTTACTGTTGTTTATAAATGTAAGGTGTCCTTGAGTGCTTTGAAAGGCACCTTTAAATAAAATGCATTATTATAATAATTATTATTATTATTATAATTATAATAATAATAATAATAATAATTATTATTATTATTATTATTATTATTATTATTATTACTACTAGTATAAACAGATTTAATGCCAATAACTTTAGGAGGAGATAAAGTAGACAGACCACACCGTGGAGGTTGGTCATGGATGGCAGTTAGTGTGGACCTATTCCTATGACCTCTCCATCCACAGTTCAGAACCCTTGATGACCTCGTCCCTGCTTCTCTCTCTCCCCTGTACACTCCCACACCCTGAAGAACCACAACAATACCTTAATAAACAAAAAGACATCAAAAGGCGCATGGCAATAAAATACAACGCGTGCAACTTTTTAGTTAACTTTTTTTTTCTTTGTTGCACAGCAGTGTTGCGGACAAGGATCACACACACACACACACACACACACACACACACACACACACACACACACACACACACACACACACACACACACACACACACACACACACACAGCCAGTCTGTGTCAAACTGCAAACAACACACCACAAAGAAAAAAACGTCTGTGGCGTTGTTTGAAGAGCTGTTATCCCTGCTCACTGAGCTCTTAGCCCGGCGGGATCTCACCTTCCTCTTACCTCTCGTCGAGACGGACCCAGGCAAACAAGCCCCTCGCCACAGCACAATGGAGTCAATGCCATGTCAAGTTCATTCTTGCAAAACCCCTCTGCAGTGAGAGAGGGGGGACAGAGGCGCTGTATTGTGTGAGTGTGTGCAGGGGATTTTCCAGTGGAAAAGCAGAGTTTGCATAGTTCACACTGGATGTGTGTTCTTTTTCATTATCAGCGCTGTGGCAGGTCGACAGGTAGGCCTAGTAGGTGTGTGTGTGTGTGTGTGTGTGTGTGTGTATGTGTGTGTGTGTGTGTGTGTGTGTGTGATGAAGATCATGCTGTTAAGAGCCCGTCTTAAAATATAAACTGAACAGTTCCATTACATTACATTACATAACACAAAAGAAACAATATTAGGAATGAACAGTCTAGACCAAATGTCAAGACCAACGTGAACCAATTAACACTAAGATTTTTAGGCCTATATGAACATGATCTAAAATCATTGCTCATTAAAAAATATACATCAGGTAGGCTAGTTTATCGTTATTCATTATTGAGAAAACGTTCTACTTAATTTCTAAATAAATATTGTCTGTAGCCTAACACATCTCTAAAAATATAGAAATAAATATTGTTCTGTTAATCATATGCATACTATAAACTTGCTTGGGCCGTGATTTATTAGGCTACTATAAGATGCAACATTGGATAATGATTGAAAAAAAAGTTACACTTATATATGAACGTTAAATGGACTATCCTACATGCATTTCTAAAACGGGAAGTGGAAATCCTGTAAAGCGATCTCTTTAGGACCCAGCGGTAATCTCGCCCCCCCCCCCCCCCCCCCAGCCCCTGTGGGTCACTCCTCGCTGCACTCCTCCAGCGTCCCCAGCAAAGCGCTTGGTCCCCATCAGCTGTTCTCCGGCAGCTCGCAGCCGCGGCACCACTGGAGCAAAAGGAAGCCTACCAAACTTTTTTCCTCTCTTTGCCCAAACTCTTCCATGCATTCTCTCTCCACGGTCACAGCAAAATCACGATAGAAAAATGAGGTAAAATGAGTTTGCGACCAACAAGTTGTACGCGTTCACCGCTGGTCAGGGTACTAATCCCGGTGCACCTTTCCGCAGGTGTCCCTCATGGCTCGGGCCCCTGCTTTGCTGCTTGCTGGCTCTCGGTCGTCCCGCAGCATCCCAATGGCAAGGTAAGCTGGCGGATAACGCAATACATAGTCCTATGTGACTTGATGTGATCGCATGTATGATTCTTTGTGTCTCTTATTTCGCTGAAATCGGCGAGTTGAGTGACTCTCGCCGGGGGGTCTGCAGATGCCAGTAAGGGGTTGACTCTTTTGCAGCAAACAAAAAAAAAAAAAAAAAACGAAGGAATATGTGAATTAAAAGTTTAAAGCCGATGCCTGTCAGGGTTTATGTATCTACTAGTAGCCTATGTTGTAAGCGATGGCCAACTACTAAACTGTAGATGATTTATGTAGGCTTCTGTTCTCTTAACAAAGTTGCCTAATCTGTGATTTCCAGCAAGACCCATGTTGCCGCATTGGCAAGTGCATATTGTCTGCTTTATTATGTAACATTGCGGAGCGAGTCAGATTTTCGCAGAAATAGTTGCAGATTAAAATCTGCCATTCAACGTTTGCCATTCAACCTGCAGCTTTTGCTATACGCGATTTCAGATTCAATGAGGACGGTGAATAATGCGTGAATAAGAGTGTTATACTGTTTATGTGGTCACTTAACAGGGTTTTTCCAAAGTCCAAAGTCCGCAAACTTGAGATGTGTACACTCCATTTGTGTTACTCTTTATGAAGCTGAAGATTAAAGTCAACTAGTGTGCAAAGTGTGCAACTTAGAGGTTGGAATCAACTCAGCAATTGCCTTCTTATGGGTACAGTGGTACAGCATTTCACATTGTTCTCTCTATTGTAAAGCGTGTATAGGTTAGTAGGCTACCTTTGCACTAGAGTATTTGACGAGAAAGGATTGAAATTACACCATCTGGTAATCAACACCATGAATAGGGTCTGGGCAATTGAATGAAAACCTTCTTCCGTTGTTTAATTATTTATTTGTCAAACTCCCAGAGACCCTATATTTAATTTAGTAAAAGTGTCTGTGGTGAGTTGTGCAGCTGCTAAATGATAGGGTTGAAAATGAGATGCTGTCCATTAATATTTGATCGACTGTGATCGCCAGACATGGCAATTTAAAGTCTGCATCAATGCCATCTCAACGCCATAGTGTCCAACTGGAGTTGAACAAAGGTTTGCATTGCATTCATGGTTTGTGCAGTTTGCCACTGTCAGCAACCTTTGTTCAATACTGTGGATAAAGTGCTAGTTAAATACACCCTAAATATAGAAATCGTTTTCTTTTATCATCTCCCACACTTACCTGTAGGTTAGAAACCCCACCCATTCGGTTTGAACTGGTGGCAAGTTTAAACAAACACAGCTCATTATTTGCTGAGCCTTTTTGACCCAGAATGCTCTTATGATGAATATATATATGCATCTCATTTATATGGCTTCTAATCTGATGCCTTTGGCAATGGATCCATTTCAAGGAACGTCAGCAGTCCCCAATTATTTATTTTTTTTGTATCTCGGTGGAAGAGAAGTGTGCGGCATTTGGAAAGGGAATCGTAGCTTTGAGACAACTTGGCACTTTCCGAGGAATGCTGTCCTGTCTGAATGTGTCCACGCTGAATGGGCCCAGCGCTGGGCCCTTTAGACTAATGCCTTTGGCTCTGCCTGCGACATGGTTGAATTTGCTCTCCTCGTTCCCAGTCTCTGGCTGGGTCAGGAATCCCTATTGTCATGTGATCTTTGACATGCACCCGGAGTGGTTTTTGCCTGCAGGGTGAGGTGGGGGGTGGTGGAGTTGAAGGAGTAGAGTGGGGGGGGGGGGGGGGGGGGGGGGGAGAACAGCTGTAAGGGGACACCCCACTGGGCTATTTAATGATTGAATTAAATGGCACATTAAAAAAATCACAGTCAGCATGGGGGCTGCTGCCCCCCCCCCACCCCCACCCCCACGAGGTGGCCTGTTAATAATGGTTGCTAAAGGTACATTGGATTAGCATTAGCATATTTGGTCCAAACGCTTTCCCTAGATATCATACCCTTAAGAAATGGGGACCCTGTTTGTTTGCTCTTACTGTTGCCAAAAACTCCTGCTTATTACAAACCCTTCGAAAAGTCAAACACTTAGTACTGAGTGATGCGGGGTGAGGTTTCTTGGCCAAATTGCTGTCTGACACATTGTGGATAGATACGGTTTTTTCCGCATCTGCAGAGGGTAATTTACGACCATACGCAAAGTCTCTGACATGTGGCTGAATATCTGGGCGGTGCGATATGATCTGTGAAGACGCATAACCTTTGACACATCATCATGGGCTTGGGTTTCTCTTGTTTGTTGTGGTTTCCAAGGAGTTTTCTGTGGTGTTTTTCTCTATAGCCCCATGTTAAGGGCACCACCTGCAACTCAGAATCACACCGCCTTCCTATGTTTTGTATATCAAGGGCATCAGTTCTATTTATTTAGAGTTTGCTCGGAAATGTCTAAAGGCATTGAGGAAAATAAGTTTGTGCTGTCAACATGACAGTAACAAAGGACTTGCTACTCATTGTTCACTTATTTTCCCTCTGCTGTGAAGTACAGCAGCTTATCAATTTAACACCTGATAAAATACACTGCAGAGCGAGGCCCAACATTAACACTTGCATGTGCTTCCAACTGTATTCCATTTAAAATTCCAAGCAGTCATCTAATGAAGCACCCACACTGAAGAAGGGAGTCACGAATTAGATTCACTCCACATTTATCAATTCTGCATATTGGCGCATCTCCTTTTCGCATATAAAGTCCCATTTGTATTCTACCTAATAGTAATGATGAACGAAGTTCAAGCCTGAATGTGAATTAGTCCTTTAAGCCCCTATCAGCGGTGATACGCGGATGGCCCCTTGCACAGATTCTGTTGAGTCATTGGACCTTGAGGATTAAATCCTGAGGATTTTCCAGTCGATATATGGACTTAACGGTCTCTGAAAACAACCTCACGGAGGTCCCGTCCTATGCTCGGTTGAACTGTAGTGAAATAAACCAGAGGGAGGCCACGGGGATGTGAAAAGATGTGCCCCGGTTGTGTTTATTTGTTTGGATGGTGAAAGATAAGCTGTGCTTGTTTCGCATTGTTTTGGTGACTCGGTTTTACAGGTGATGTGGAGTGTGTGGGTGGCGGGTACTTTAGTGTGGACCTCACTGTCTGTCCCCCTCCCCCCCCTCTCTCCCGTCTCTCTCTCTCTCTCTCTCTCTCTCTCTCTCTCTCTCTCTCTTGCATGCTGTCTCTCCCATCCTCTCTCTTTCTGTCTACCATCGCCCCCCTCTCTCTGACTCTCTGTCTGTCTCTCTCTCTCCTCTCTCTCTCTCTCTCCTCTCTCTCTCTCTCTCTCTCTCTCTCTCTCTCTCTCTCTCTCTCTCTCTCTCTCTCTCTCTCTCAGTCCCCCCCCCTGATCTCTGTTTGTTGAGTTTTAAAAGGCCAGGAGATTGACAGTGTTCTTATGGCTCTCTATTCTTCCTCCCGCGAGTGTGACCACTGGGTTTTGTCCATCACTCAGCTAGACGCATGCTGTGGGGTTCATGCCTAACAATGACTCTGTCGCTCACAAAGGGAGACTTGGCCTGTAAAAAGGCCCTGTAATGGGGTCGCCTGTCCCATTTCCACAAAGACAAAAAGGACAGACGGAGAACAAGCACACGTCTATTTGATGCCATGAATTTGAGAAAAAAAAACAAATCAAAAGCTGTCCGCCATAAATGTTCTATAGGGGGAGGAGGATAGTGTTTGTGGTTGTAAGGGTGTTTGACTCCCAGCCAAAAGGGTCTGGGTTTGAATCCCGCTGTCGACAATCGTCCTTGAGCGAGAAATGCCCAACCCCTACCTGCTACCGAATGACTTGTATCCAACATGTCTGGAATTCTCTTCAGATAACTTGATTTTATTGATCTCTGAAAGGAACCCAACCAACTTCTTTCTTTATACATTGCCATTCAGGGGCCATGGGTTCTCTCTCTCTCTCTCTCTCTCTCTCTCTCTCTCTCTCTCTCTCTCTCTCTCTCTCTCTCTCTCTCTCTCTCTCTCTCTCTCTCTCTCTCTCTCTCTCTTCTGTCTGTCGTTCTGCTAACCTGTACACTGTAACAGGACCACACCGCGGAACACAAAAGAGCCATGACTGAAAGGTGTTCCGCAGCACTCCCTGTCCGCCTGAGAGAGGAAGTGGGGCGCACCGTACAGTTTACTTAAAGCGTGGATGTGTTTTGAGAAGACGGGGATGGGGGTGGTGGTGGGGTGGGGGGGGGGGGGGGGTGGGGGGGTTTGCAGTGGCTCCATCCTGCTTTGATTCCTTAATGTAACCCATCTGGATCTGCTAGTAAAATCTGGGGCTTGTATATCCGCTTCCATGCGCAGAGAGAGAGACGCACAGAGCTCTCGTGTCGCACGCTTAACCCCAGACACAATATTGCAACGGGAACGTTTGAGGTCTGACAGGATGTTGAAGTGGTCGTTGTTTAGTCTCTTTGGCGCGCATGTGGCACTGCGCCGCCAAACACGACACTTTCATCAGACACGTTCATCAGACGTTTTCATCAGACGTTTCCATCGGACGAGGTCGCGTCCCACGGTTATGAATGAAAACACAAGCATTGCGGCGGTGATGATGCGTGCGCGTTGGACCTGCATGCTTGCGGGGTAAGAGCGCGTGTGGCTGTTTGAAAAACAGCTGTTCTGCCATTGAGGCTCTCATTTGCTTACCATTCAAAGCCGAGCCGAGCCGAGCTGGCCCTTTGATCACGTACCTGGAAGACCTGAGCGCGGAGAACGACGTGCGTCGATCTACTGCAGAGAGGCTCCAGAGGAGGCTCCCCTGCTCAGGCTTCTAGCGGAACATCTTGGCATGCAGCAGGAATAGAGTTTAGATGTAGTTTAGTGATTGGAGCCAATGGCCTTGAATAGCACTGCGTGGAAGTATTTGCATCTCATTTATTTCCCAATCACATTTTCACATGCAAAGAACGTGACTTGGAATATGTTGGTGCATGCATTTGTGAAAAACACATCAAAAAGGCGCTGGTTGAGAGTCTATGTGAATGAATTGGGATTAAGTAAAAAACGTCCATTGCAGTATAAGGTTAATCAAAATCCTGAACTTGCTGTATCAGCTGAAACGGTATCCTTAGTTTTAGACATTTCCTGGATAGGTTTATCAAACCTTAAAGTAACCTCCCGGCACAACGTGAACTTCCAGAGGTGAAACCTTTCGAGCACTGGACTCCAGAATGCAGCTTTGGCGGTACCTGTTTGAACCAGCCGCCAGCGCTGGAGTTTTTTACGCATTCCGGTGACATCATATGGTTTAGTACACGTTACCCCCTGGTGCAGTTCCCTTTATCTGAGTCTCCGATGATGACAAAGAGGTGGACATTGTACCAATCAGCTCCCTAAGCCAAGTGGCTTTGTCGGCATTAGCATTGTGTAAACAACTGTAGTGGCGGGGCTTTGTCCCCCCATTTGTAATAATCCTCCCTTCTTCCCTTCCACAGCGAGGCGGTCTACAAAGCGTCCCTTCTTGAACGTGTCTGACAGCTGTTATTTGTATTTTTATGTGCTCTCCCCTCCAGAGTGTTTCAGGTGCGCTTGTTCTGCCCTCTCATGTCGCCCCCCCCCTGATGTCAAAATGCTGGGTTTTGACGGTGGCAAAACACAGAGGGAGGCCATAATTGCCGCTTACCTTCTAAGGGAGAAGGATTTGTAGGGCCGCCTGCTCTGTACGCCCAACTATCTCCTCCTCTAATGGTACACTGAGCGCTCGCTTCGCACTCTGCGGCTCTTTCCTGTTTTTGCGGCGAAACCCGCACTTATTGGCTCCTCGTTCCCAGGCGTAATCCAGGTAACATTTAGGGGAACTTTTGAAGCGTTACCTCTGCAAATGACAGGATTCCATACATCCTTGACAACCGAGCCCATTCCGTGAGGGGTTGCAGGCTTGACGATACTTCTAAAAAGAACGCCAAAAAAAAAAAGCCATTAAAATGAATCTATGCATGTATGTGGAGGGTGTATGAAGTCAAACGCCAGGCTTTTACAATCTATAAATACGAAAATGTTTCATCGGAGGCCAGGTTTACTCAAGGTCAGATTTTCTTCCAGATGTTCTGAAGTATTTATCCGCGCTGCTTTTATGTCCATCCCTCAAGCACGCTATCTACTTATCTACCCGTCTGTCTGTCTGCCTGTCTGTCTGTCTGTCTGTCTGTCTGTCTGAACAGGCCCCCCTCTTTTTTGCCCCTCTGTCAGAAATATAGCCTTTGCCTTTTTTTTTTTTTTTTTTTTCCCTTACCTGGTCGAACAGTGGTTTCCATGGTCACCAGGTGCAGATTTGCCTGTCACAAAGCCTTATTTGGCCCCGGCCGTGGAAACCGGATCCATCTGCCTCTGCCTGGCACTTTGTCCCGGGCCTCAGCTCCAGGGAGTGTTAACACGTTCTCGCTAGCCGTCTAGGGAACGCCGGCAGAGGTGAAACGGGAGACCGCCTCTCCTCGCCCCGGTGTACAGTCTCCTCCTTATGCGAACCCGCCGCCATCCGCTTTCTCTGCGCCACGTGAATTAAGAGCCATCCTGAGCGCATTGTTAAGCTTTCAAAGCCGGTTAAAAAAAAAATGGTGCCCTTGCTAGACTAAGCTACAGTTGGGCCATCCTTGAATATCGTTTTTTTTTTTTTTTTTTTTTTTAAAGGGCCTTTGAAGATCCATCCGTCTGAGCCGGACTGTCAGACAAAATCTCTCCTAACATAAGCACAAACTACCACCCAATGTGGGTTTTTTTTTAATCAATGAATAGACCATTCAGCATTTCAGGAGGCCCCATTTCAGGGGGTTTGGGGGGGGGGGGGGGTGAGGCGGGGTGCGCCATTGTTGCCAGACCTCGGCCACGGCTAAACCCCTCTTCTTCCTCCTCACGCTCCTTCACCCCTGCACCTCCTCTTATCTTCTGATTGACCCTTGAGATGCGCAGGGCCCTGCCTTTCAAGGCGTCCTCGGATTCCTCTCATTCAGCCGTCCCTCTGGAGCGTCCGTTACCCCGCGGACACTTCTCTTGTTACCCCCAAACCACACACACACCGTGGGGGTGTGAAGCACGGAGAATACACCAGAGAAAGGGAGATTACAGCTAAGCCCAGAGGCTCTTCGACAGAAAGGAATTGTCTTTTCTTTTTTTTTTTTAATACCTATGCCCCCTCATCGCATTGGACCTATACTGGGACTCTGGTCCAAAGGAGTGAGATTCAGGGACATAGTGAAAACAAACTCCCAAAGAACAAACCTCTTAGTTCCGTTTTTCTCTGTTTGGACAGTTGTGTATCGCCACATGTGTGTCGAGTCTTGTGGAAACCTTTCATCGCTCAAAAGAATAATATGTACTTGATTAATAGAGGGGTAATGTAGGGGATATGTGTGTTTCCTGACCGGGAATCAAACCCGGGCCACTGCAGGGGGAGCAGCGAACTCTAATCAGTGGACCACCAGGGAATATAACCAAGTGATGAAGTGAACCACTTGCACTACTAAAGCCATCAAGAATCCTTTTTGGTTCGTCACTTTGATTTGGAATTACACCTCCACTGCCTCTGTTCTGCTCTGCCGCTAACTCGTCCACATGAACCTCAAAACCTCAAAGTATCACAGACCGCTGAAAAAAAAAAGAAGCCCATTGTACAGCAGTCCTCGTCGCTTTTGGGAAATATTCTCGACTCAGCGTTCGCAGTGCAACCCAGCCTTTAGCTGCCCTTAGCCTTTGAGTCTGCTAATTGTTCCGTGAATCATCCGCTATTCACCCGGCCGCCACGGTGGGCAGAGTGCCATCCCTGGAGAAAGGAACTGAAGCCAACTGCGGGGTCATTAAAGCCTTCAGAGGGCCCGTGATAGATGGGTCTGGATGGGTCTTCAGCGGAGCCGCCGCCATGTTTCCTGACGGGGGCGCCTGGGAGGCAGTTAACCCCCCCCCCCCCCCCCCCCCCCCCCCATCCCTCCCAAACACACACACACACACACGTACACACTCGCACTCACACCCTCGTCGTCGACTGTCCGATCTCACTTGTGTTGGTTGTCGGTTATCTGCAACGTCCAAAAAAGCTCTGTGACTTTAACGACTCGTGTCTGTGACTGCATTATGTGGCCTTGAAAATGGAGATTTAACAAGATGTGTCCTCCATTGTAAGCAACAGCGGTGTAACCAATACACTGACATGCGTTAAAACCTTTACAGCGCTCCGGTTTCCTGTCTTAAACAGGTCTGTTTCATTTCAGAATTTGAAGGCAGACAATTTTAAGAGCTCCAATTGTCAAGTGATTGACCATTTGTTGCACGGGTATATATTTTTGTATGGCTCATCAAGACAGCTTTACGTATATCATCTCAAATTCAAGAGGGATAGAGCATTTTAAACTGTTCTATTCACCAAACGCTGACAGCACACTAACAGCTGTCATGGCAATTGTATGCAGTGTGTGTGAAGTGTGCACCGTTTTGAAAAAAAGGCCTTTCTTTAAAAAGTAAGGATGTTACAGCGCAACGTTATGAGTGCTGTGTGCTGTGTGCTGAGTGCTGTGCTGTGAGTGCTTTGTATATGAAGAGGTCAAAGGGGCCTTGTTTGAAACCAAAATCAAAATATACATCATCATCAAAAAAGAGGCGATGACTCCAGTGGATTTGGCTGATTCATTGAACACATGTTGGATGATACATTCGGGGTATTTCCGATATCATGGTAATTGACTTTGCAGAAGGAACCACCTTTTGGCTCTGCACATTTCGCCCCCACACATTGACCATGTTAGAATCTATAGTGTCCCCTTCATCAAATCTAAATATCTTCCCTTACACCCCCCCCCCCCCCCCCCCCCCCCGAGGAAAGGAGGACATATTTCACCATACAGTCCATTGACACCACCATCTTTTGAAGTTAAAGACGAGGTAATTGGCTTGCAGACTACAGAGGATGAGTAAACTTGACTGCCAGCTCTTCACTTCCTCACCCACGCCCTCTGGCTAGTGTTTCAGTCCCCGCAGTTCTCTGAAAGGTGTAAAGTGTTTTCTTTTTTTCACTCCTAAAAGCAATGCAACCTCTCTCTCTCTCTCTCTCTCTCTCTCTCTCTCTCTCTCTCTCTCTCTCTCTCTCTCTCTCTATCTCTCTGTCCAAGTCTGCCTTAGGGGTTGAATAACTACAGATTGTATCATGGCCTCGCAGCATAGTTTAGAAAGAAGACTATCTGTGTATGTGAGTAATTTTGAACTTCGACCCTTTGTCTGTTTTCCCTTTCCAAAAGGAGATGTGACATTTCCCCCTCCTTTGTCAACTGCTGTCAGTTTGTATTCTCAAAGCTGTTGTTGTTTTAAGTTTGAGTTTTGACTGGAAACCCCTTGAGAGCCCACAAAAGGCCCATGCTGTGGCATCAATCTGTACCATTCCAGCTTCCACTTGACTCCTATTTGTTTCAGGCTGCATATCTCGCTCTGGTGGGGGTGACGGGGGTGGTGGTGGTGGTGTTGGTGGTAGTGGGCGGTGGGGGGGTCAAAAAAGACCTGCTTTTACAGTTCACCAGGTTCACTTGGTGTTCGGATCAAGTCGGAACACCAGCTCATGGATTAACATGCCTTTGCCTGGAACAGAGGGGAAGAGCATGACCTGTTAAACTGCCCAGTTGGAGAAACTCTGGAGCGCTGGCACCCTCGCTGGACCGAGCCTGTACTAATTGAGGTTCCCTGATATTGTCTTGTCTCATGAAAGCCCTCTTTGTCCAGCTCATCCCACTGACCCCCCCCCACCCTCCCCCTCCCCAGTGTATCTCCACGGGCCTAACGTCATTCCCTCGCAGGCACTTCCTGCCTTTATTAGAGAGGATTAAAATGTCAGCTGAAGGTGGTGTAGGAGCCCGATGATGTCATTCACTCCAGGGTATTTCTTTTCTTTTTTTTTTTTTTCTTTGAAAGGTTCCAGTGTCTAGGAGCTAGAGGACGTGCACCTCAGTCAACACCCACCAGGCTCTGTTTGGGTGGGAGGAAGGGAGGCTGTCTGACTTATTGGGAACCAGTAGAGGTCATCTGTGAAAAGAGGCTAAGAGGGCAGGTTTTCACATCGTCGTTTAACCGCTTGTCCCTCTCGGTAACCGAGCGACCGCCCGTATTCGGGACGAGGGAGTGACACCCCGTCCGCAAAATACACGGCAAGCGGTCCGCTTGAAACCGACCGACATGCCCACCTGACCCACGCGGAGAGATGTGAGACTTCAGAAGAAGAGTAGGAGTATTACACTCTGATCTTTTGTTCCATTTCCTGATTTTTTCCCACCGTGGAATTCATACCGGCTTAGCTCTCTCCCTCAGATGTGGAGAGGAGCTGGAGCCGGCCCAGGGCTCATTCCCACACGGCGCCGGGTACGTGGTGACAGGGAGAGTTTTCCCCCCCTTGTGTTTTGGGTGAAGTTGTCCCCTCTTTCATGGTCACATTTACTGTCAAAGCGCTGATCTGCGGCGACGCGCCGAAACCCAACCCTCGGGCTGAAGCCGCCTATAGGTTCAAAGAAAATGCAAGGACCGGCGAGGACAAAGGAGGGCCCGCTTGACCAACGGACGGGCCTGAAAGCCCCCCGCTCCGGCTGAACCTTGACACAGAAGAAGAAGTGGAAAAAACAATACGAGAAAAAAAAAAAAAAAGAAAAGCAAACGCCCGCATGCACATTCCTTCCGCTCCGTCCTCGGAAGACTATCGCATCTTATTTAGCTGTGCGTTCAGGGATATCGCAAGGGGGGCGGAAAACCGCTCAGAGCCCGTCTCGCACCTCGCTGTCGGGCCCGGTGTTGAGTGGATGTGCGTACAGTTGTGCGTTTGCCAATACACACTGGCTGATCGGTGAAATGTCAGGCCTGCATAGACAGGTTGGCTGTGTACAGTGGAGATGAACGTCAGCTCACGGTGCCTCAGTGATGCATTAGGCATTTCTCCAACTGTCATTCGGTTCGAGGGGGGGGGGAGGGGGGTGGTCAAAGGCACTTTTTTTTCACAGCTACTTACAGTAAATTCTTGCCTGTCATTTAGGATCAGGTAGGAGTTAAGGACTGTAGTGTGGTGTGCTAGTGAGGATTAAACATTGCGATGCTGCTGTGGATTGCTGTTGTGTACTATTGATTACTGCATTGGGGTGTCAATGATCAATATTTACATTCTGACACCTCACATACCTATTCTCATATACCTCTGTTCCTCCTCTGCTCCTTCACCCCTCCCCCTCCTCTTATTTTCTGATTGACTCTTGAGATGTGCCGGGTCATCACCCTACCTACCTATTTACCTACCGGCAGGTAGGTATACCTACACACCTACCTGCTGCTGTTAAAGTAAAGTATAGGACCCCAGTAAGGGGTATGCAGGACAGGAAGGGCTTTCATCCAAGAGTGATGCAAGTGTGGCACATTTGAAGAGTGCAGTCTGGGCTCAGAATTGAAAACTTGTTGTATTGTATTGTGTTTTTTTTTCATACAATAAATGTACAAGAAATACAGGGCATATTTCTAGTGAAATAAGCAATTTCCACATTTTGAAAGGAGGTTGCTTAGTGACCGTCCAATCAAATGCATTGTCCCATGTGATTGACACGAGAATGCGAAGAATGCTGATTGCCCGGACAGTTTGTCAGTGGACAGCCCATCAATGGCAGCGCGGTGGGCCCCTTACTTTATTAGATATGAATGCTTCTTGGAATGTGGCCGTGTTTCTTCTCAGCGAGTCACACATGCAACACTGGCGGCCGGAGGAGAGCTCTCAAAGGCCGGGGCTAGCGCAGGGATAATCGATTCGCCGTCCTGGCTTCATGGCAACAAAAAGTACCGTGCTGGTTGGTATGGCTATAGTAAGATCGCGGTGGCATGTTGCATAGCCTTTTGAACGTATGCTGGAAGAGAGGCCAGTGGCAAAGCACAACGAACTCCTGCACCTATTTCTGCTACTGGGAGTCCATCGCTCCCATCGATTGATTGATTGACACTCATCGCAGACAGGTTTTAATTTTCAGCTACTCTAAATTCTGTGGCTTTTCAAGTGCCAGTAGCTTCACCTGGTCTGGTGGCAAGGCTTAGGGCAGTAATTAGTCTGCTCTGCTGGAAAGTGACAATGGCCGGGTCTGTTCCCAAACCCCCCTATCTGCTAAGGAGATCAACACAACAGCCCCCAACCACCACCACCCCCGCCCATTTTAAAGGGCATTGGGTGATCCTTAGACCACGTGTAAATGTGAGTTATTAAGGATTGTATGACTTTTTGAATGATAGTTTAGGGAGAATGGAATCTCCTTGATTTAGTTAAATGTACGCCGTGTAACATTTAGAGCGTTTAAACGCCGAGCGATTCAAATGGGTACTGCCAAAAATTTTCCGATTCACGATAGTGGAGAGACAATATGTATGTGTTGCAATTTATTTATTGTTTGCAAATTATAAACCATCTCATGTGGCGTCCGTCTTGAAATCCTCCCGGGGTTCTAATCTGTCTCCATCTCCCAAATGCAACGATGAAGCTGCTTGGGCCGGGTAGAATCTGGTACAATCTCAGTTCATCCAGTTTGTTTGCTTCAATGGCTGCAGCGCACTGTGTTTGTGTGCCAATGTGTTTCATATCTGGCAACCCCGAGTGTTCTTGAGAACAGTGACTCATGAAACAACAGGTCAAAACAAAAACAAATACTTTGACCCAGAACTGTAATTCAAAAGGAGAACATACTGGCTGCTGCAGTGTTGTCAGAGAAGCCATTATTTCAGCCTAGCGTGATTATTTTATCTTTGCTACATATGGCTCCTTTAACAAGGGTACTGCTTTGAGAGCCAAGTTAGATGGAACCGAATGAGATGAGATCAACTGCGTCTCTTGACAACGGGAACAGAAACTAATGGTTGAAGGCTTCGACCGGGTTATAGCGTCTTTCGTCGAGTTATTTAACAGGCTGTAACTTGTCTGAGGCTTTACGAACCCACCGAAAAGTCTCATGCTGCATGAAGTGGCTGTGGTCGGTATGCTACTGTAGGGTCTTGCACTCTGCCTCTGGCCTGGAAATTACTGAACACCACACCAGAGCTGTAGATGTGTGTATAGATTGAATTTGATCTGTTTGTCTGTCTAACTATATCTTTGTGTTAATCAATTGATGCGTGTATTTTGAGGTGTTGCTTTAATCTTTTGCAAGACAAGGATGGATCTCACATCCACACACACACACACACACATGTGTGTGTGTGAGTGTGTGTTTTCACTGCATTAGTGTAATGAGAGTTGGCACTGCGGATTGGCCTGTAGTGTAAACCTCAGCCAATGTGGATGGCTGTGTCCCGACCATCCCTTGACAGAGGGTTTTATAATGCCCCTCCCTGGGCCACCAGTGGGGGAATGTGTAGCCTGAGGCCACGCTGAACTCTCTGGCATCTCATGCACTATGTCCCCCAGGCCCACGAGGCCCTTATCCCTGCCTCCGGCTCCCGCCTAGCGCCCCGGGGCCCCAGAAGTAAAGGGTTGGGAGCATGGAGGAAGGTGGGTGGCTGGTGCGAAATAACTCCCCTCCCTCCCACTTGTGCTCTCCAGGGGTTTCATGCATTTGTAATTCACAATGAGATGAATGGTTCTGTAAAGGAGCCGGCGTGGAAGACAGAGTGGGACACATTGACGAGACGACCAATGGGACATAGGATTTATCCTGGGGAGGAAGGGTGGCACATCGGGGCCTGGAACCCAACCAATGGGTTCCAGTGGGTTGAGATTTAACATTGACAGGGAACGCTGATGAAAAATCCGAACACAATAGTGTGTAGCAACACAAGCAATAATGAATTAATGACACACATTTGTTTGTCTTTTGTTTTCAACCCGATGACCTCTGTCCTTATCCTCCGCCTCCATCCAGCCAGAGCCAAGGTATTTGGACACATTCCGCCCAGGCATTCCGTAGGTCATACCTTCAAGCGAAGGGGTCCGATTGGGTTACCCCTGTGTTACCTAATAGGACTGATCTGCGCTCCCGAAGTGACATGATGGCAAGCCAGGCGTTCCTTATTAAGCAGAAAAAAGGCCTGGAATCCTCCGGTTGGTGCGCCCTATAGGTGATACACTAGAGCCAGCGTCTCCTCTGCAGATGTTAAACTGCAAATTAAAGGCTAAACATATTTTAGTGGATAAACGGCAGGTATGATGCCCCCCCCCCCCCCGCCCCTGAGATGGAAAGTGGATCTTTGTAAAATATACTTTCCAGGACAACATATCCTGTTGTAGGAGCCTGGGTTCCATCAAAGAGCAGGCAGGGGGGAAAATAACAATCATCAAATTATAACAAGCCACGACATACAAGCTGGGACGTGGATCATTCAAAATAAAATCCCCTTGTCTGGAAGTAAATGAAATAAAAAGAGAGAGCTTGATGACTCTCTCCTTGACTTACAGGGGAAGAATGTTGAGTAAATACAATTATCTTCATGTTCACAATCCAAAGAAAATTGTTGATCATAAAATTCCGCTTGAGGAGTATAAAGCAATTTATAGCTTTATGCTTTTGGGAAGAGCTCCTTAGAAGAGCAGCTGAAAGGTGTTTAGCGTTTAGAGTTTAGTACCTAGTTTCCAAGGGGGTCCATAATGCAGAGTTGCTGTCGTTTTGCTTCCACTGTTTGGTTTAGTAGTTTCACAGAAGACTTCAGAATTCAACACAGTGTTTTTTTGTTTTTTTTGGATAAAAATATTTAACTTTGAATGAATCGGCCCCATTGACAAAAATTATTGTTACAGATGTGTTGTGTTTCTGCTGTGTTTGTATCCGATCGGATGAATGATACTTTGTTCATGAGAAAGAAAAGAAAAAGAGACAAACGGCAAGTGGTTACACCCACAAATCCACCCAAATCCAATCCGGTTTGCTTCAGAAGATTAGAACAGACCCCGATGTTTGTCTGCCTAAATGAATGCTCTTCTTCTTTTTTTCAAAGACCTCACCAATCCCTGTTCCTCTGTCTTCCGATTTTCATTCTTCCTCGCCTTCCTCCATTGAGCTTAAATGGCCGTAATCTCATTGGCTGAAATCAAAGCGAGGTTTCTGGATGCAAGGTTTCTGCACGCGCACACACACGCTTGTCCTTCAAAGACACACACACACACACACACACACACACACACCAGTTTCTGAAGTGAAGAGTCACAGACTGCGTGGAATGCTTCTGCCCTCAACAATAGTTATGTCTTCAGCCGGTCAACTGAGACCGATCGGATGGCCAATAGTCAATAGCGAGATGTTTGATGTTTCTTCAGCTCGGCAGAACAGCAGATACGCACCACGTGTATCAGTCAGTATGAACTGCGTTCAAGGACAAGATCTTTCTCCTACACTATTGTAGTATCTTTGCCGATAACCACGTCAGGTTGACCAACACTAGCACTATAAAGGCCTCCAGAGATATGGCAAATCATTGTTTTCTCTCCCCCTCGACATGGATGTCCTCTGCTCAGTTCATTAGGCCGCCGCCACACCCCCTTTGGGCTAGCGTTAGCACGCGGGACTGCCATGCACATAAACCTGAGATGGAGGAAGAGATACAGACGATAGCAGGGACACCTGGGAAACCCAGCGCTGCGTTTACATGAGATGTTTAAGAGCTTCCTCCGAGCTTCCTCCGTTCCTCTCCCACTCCGTTTATGTCTGAATCTGAACAGCCCGTTAAAGATACGTCACACACAAGCCTATAGTCACAGCAAGCCATTCGTCCGGTGTCTGCGCGCAAGGCACACACAGTCAAGCAGTAGAATTAAACCGAAATTCAACCGACAACCCTCTTGGAATACCCCCTCAGGGTTTTTTTTGTGTTTTTTTTTTTCTGATATCAAGGATAAGATTGCTCGATACAATATCCTGTAGCTGCCCGAGCCAAGCGAGAGGCCAGACGCTGTGGCTTGTAGTTTGCAGGACATATGGTCATATTTCCTGGGATGTCTGCGCTATGTGGTCAGTATTGACATGACCACAACCTGCACTTTAACGTGTGCCCCAAGCCAACATCAGTATGTCGGACAAAAGGGAAGATGCCTGCACTTTCTACCGCTGTTTCAACCGCAACTTAAATGCTCATTGTATTAGTTCAATATTGGTTTTGTTTTGGAATATTTGAGGTTAACCATATACCAAAAGGATGGTTAAACTCTAGACAAAATCAAGTCAACGACTAGCGTCCATCATGGGCCACTTCCTGTGCATGTGTACAAAGGATTATGACCCATAATAATCAAATTGCCAGGAGATCTGTCAGCAATTCTTCAGATTTCTTTTTTTTTTTCTTTCTTCCCAAAACACCCCCGTCCTCCACCAGATGTTCTGGTCATGCTTTATCAATTACTCTGTGATTCCTACCTCCTGCCTTCATCCCTGCACCCTTTAATAGGACATGTCACTAATTTCTCTCTGTAGAAATAAATATAGATTGCATTCCCTCATGAATAAGTAGAAATGAATATACATTTACATTGTCATATGCTTAATGCCAATCTTTATGGATAAGAGATAATAAGAAGTATATGTTTGATTTCTTGGATAGTTGTATTGCACTTTCAGACTAATTGCCATATTTTAGTTTGATTCTTCATTCATAGTTAGTTATTTTTAGGCTTCTATGTCCCTGAGGTCATTCACCTCGCTTGTCAACAACTGTGCATGAACTTAACATCACTTGATTACAAAAACATTGTCAGGTGGAACGAAAACTAAAGGCTCCCCACGGCCCACTTGAAGAAGCAAAAACACTAAACAAATGTGCTTTGTGGATCCCAGGAACCCTGAGTCATCGGCAGTTGTTTCCAGGAGCCTGTAGCTAGGAGCCCACGCCCCCCCCCCCCCCCCCCCCCCCACACACACACACATGCGTTCCCCTCCTCCTCTCCTTCACTGACCACGCAAAACCAGAGCCCCCCCCCCCCACCCTTAAACTAGAAGTGGCGAGGGAACCCAGCCTGTCTGCCAGTCCCCTTTCACACGCAGTACTTAATGTCCGGCATGAATCAACATGATTGGAATTCTTTTATTGTGGGGGGGGGGCGGAAAGGGGGGGTTGCTTTTGTTCCAATGGAATAATGTAAATCTGGATGGATGGAATAAAATAGGAGGTGTAGAAATGTTGGGAGCTTGCCAAGACATGTCTAGTGTTTCAGAAAGAATAGCTGACCCTGAATCACCCTGTCAATCACGTCCTCCTGTGTTTTATTGCTCAATTTGAGGAGAATTTGAGATTTGTCCTGTATGTACATTTCTTCTTTCAAAAATGCAAAACGGCATTCTTGGATGGAGTGTAGGGTGGTCCCGTTGGCCTTGTTCTCCATTTTTGGAGAAACAATCTTGCTTTGTTGCTATGTGAAATAACAACGTGTTGGAAATTTGTGGGATCAATCACCGCTCCGCTCTTTCAATGGCCCATGTTCAACATTGTTTGCCCAGGGTCTGCATCCTCCACCAAGAAATGTTTTGGTCTGGGCCATTGGGTGGCTCCTATTGTGGGTCATGAAGATGCAAGCTTTGCCTAAATCACTTCCTTTGCATGCTTGAATTGTTCTGTCTTGCACGGCTCTTTCTTCTAATACAAACAATGTCTTTGTTTACGGTGAATTATGGGGGTTTTATGAAGTTGCACTGAACATTAAAAGCCACATAATTTCCTCTTCTCATCCCAGTCCTTCCTTTCCAAAATTCAGTTCTGAACAAGTCTGGCAAAGTCTGGAAATGTTCTCTGTTTAGTAGGGCCAAGGTGGTGCACCCCAGGGCTCTTTGCCGGGGGGCCTCACCATTGCTTGCCTCATGCTGTGGTTTAGTAATACAGCTGTACTCTGTTTACAAAACAAGACTTGGTACGTTCAGTCCTTTCCATGTAATATGATAGTGAGTCCAGCGCAGCACAGCTCTTTATAGACAGCGAGTGTAGCTCTTATTGAACGGCATTACTCCTTTTCTCATGATTTAGAAACGGTTGGTCGTTTTTGCAAAGCCAAAATGTGTGAAAGGCCTCCGGTCGAAAGACCAATCAAGACCACTCGGCCAGGGAACAGTGGAATAAAGCTTCTGCAAACGACTCCCTTTCTCTAGCGTGGTCCCAGGAGAACGCCCTCGAGCAGCGATGGTGCCAGAGCCTTTGGATGCTTAAACACATGCTTTTAGAATTAGCTCTCATTTCTCCGGATTAAGAGGGTGAGGAGTTGACCTGGCTGACCTTTGCTGGAATGACCCAATGATTTGAATAGTCTGAGGTTTAACTCTTCCTCCATTTGAATTGAAGGGACACACACACACACACACACACACACACACATACACACACGCACACACTCTCTACGAGCTAAATAAAATGCATTATTTTAGTATCCAAGGCCTTTCCCAGGAGTTCTACAAACCCTCCAACACACACTAGCCAACACTAGCCATGTACGGCCATCTCTTATTCTCATTCTCTTCTCCCTATAAGGACGTGAAAAGAATGCAAAACTGAGAAACTGGCGTCTACTTTAAACATCCGCCACACAAGGAAGGTATAAATGTTTGTCCAAAGAGTCGGCCTTGCGTGCAACGCCTTGCATGCGGTCCCTGGCGCTTATTGTTGTTGTTGTTGTCGTCGTTGTGGGGGTGTACCAACAACGTGCCAGCCCTGGGTCTGGAGTTTCCCATCGTCTGTTTGCAGGACGTCCAGACGTTCTCGCTTTGTTCTGACTCATGCGTCCCTGTACCATCGGTGCAGGAAGCGTCGCGCTTCTCTGAAACAAATGAAAACACTCGTAAAGTTGGAGCCTCGGAGTTATCGACGCGCCGCTGTGCAAGCGAGACGTCTTTTTGCCGGTAGAAGACGCCAAAAGATTCCCACCCTTCTTCCAAAAAGCAGCTACGCTCTAAACATCATATAGCATCAGCCTCCCACACCGCCTGGAAAATACCTAGAAATGATTAAGCCAGAATGGAGTACCCGTTATCTATGTTCTATTATTTTTTGCAGATCATTCAGTCATTCATTAATGAGCACCGCGGAGCCATCTTGTGAGTGATGCACACAGGTAGGCTGCAGGCTGTGGGCTCAGACCCTTTGAAAACAAATGACATCATTGCGGTGAGGAGGTGCGCTGTGCACCGGGAGTCTGCGGAGCCGATGAAAGAAAACGCAGAGACGTCTTCCATTGCTTTCTTTAATAATAACATCGAGGCACAACACAGATTAATAGCTATATTTAAACCCGGGGTTACCTGGGCGTGGTTAGAACGAGACCATTGGACATTTCTTGGAAAGGGGATTTCTTGAAGAGTGTTTTTTTTTTGGACTGTCAAATTAATCATCCACTCCAGACAAATGAGCTGTGAATCAGAGAAGAATAGAGGGAGAGGAAGATAGGTGCTCCAGCCACCAGCAAGGTGTAGTCATCCTTAAAGGGCACCTCCCAGCCCTCAGAGGCCCCGAAAGCTGCAGCACCTAATGTAAATACATGTCTGAACATATCAGTGGAACTTCTGCCTCATCCCCCCCTGCCTGGCCGAGCAGCAAAGCTCCATGATTACAGAACTTAAGGTAATTATAACAACTTAAAACAGTGACGGGAAGGCTCCTAGGTGGGTGAGACGAGCTGGACTGGAATGATACGTGGATGTACTTAATTCATTAGCCCTTAGAACGATTAAAGCGTGAATCTGGGCACACAATCCGTTTTGAGTTTATTGTTCTTACAGCTTTGCTATTCATTAATTATCTGTAGTAATGGAGAAAAGAGGAAGGAAAGGAAATACGAAGTGTATATTGGCGAATGTGCCGAGAGTAATCGAGTTGTCTGCTATTTGGCAGCTGTTTCAATTATAGCACGGGTTATTGATTCCGTCAGAATAAAAAACGCGAAAGCATGGCTGCCTCCTTTACTTCCTCCTTTACTCCTTTTCATGGCTGCCTCCTTTATTCAGTATACTTCAACGACTCCTGAGAGAGAGAGAGAGAGAGAGAGAGAGAGAGAGAGAGAGAGAGAGAGAGAGAGAGAGAGAGAGAGAGAGAGAGAGAGAGAGAGAGCGAGCTGCGAGCCACCGGTAGACCTAGAGTTGGAAGAGCTGGAAGAGGTGCTGGATCCAGGTCACAGCAGGACTTCTCATGCCCTCCTTCTACCACCCCTCCCACTTTTTTCCATATCTATCTAAAAAAACAAAGCTTTTTAAAACAACAACTCACTGGTAAATATAGATAAATATATCCATGACAGGGTCCCCTGGGGTGACTGTCTGTTTACAAACGAGGGCGCGGCGTCTGAGGAGCGGATGTGACAGTTTGGAGGGAAGGGTCAAGGGCTCATTCAGGAGATGTCAGTTTTGTTTACCATCAGCTTCAACGCGTCACTCTCCCCCCCCCCCCCCCTTTCTTCCCCCCCGGACGCCCTCTCACAGAGGCGTCTCGTCCTGCTCCTGCCTTGGTCTCCGGTCGCGCTACGGAAGCTAATCCCCTCGGCTCATCGCCTCGGCTCAAGCCCCTTCGTCCCAGTCGCCCCCCACCCCCCTGCCCCTGCACCGCCCCCCATCCCGCAAGTGAGAACGGAGGGGCGGACGTCAAAGCGAGGCCCGTGTTGTCATCGGCCTTCGTCTCCATGTCAGAGTCCCCTCCGCCCCCCCACCCCGCCCCGCAAACAGTTAGGACTGGTAGACCGTTTTTTTTTTTTAGCCAACGCTTGTCTCCATAGCAACTGAGAGTGAATGTATATGTATATATTTTTGATGCATGTCATTAAGGAGCAGGTAGGGGTAAGGCTTCTTGCTCAAGGGAGGCCTACGGGTAGAGGGGCATTGTGACACCGGGGGGGGTTCGAACGCGGAACCTTTCGGCTTGGAGTCGGAGCACCCTAACCAGCACGGCGGAGTTCAACGCGGTTGGGTCACTGGTGGTGATGATGATCGATGACTTTTGGAGTCGACTCTCCTTAAATCGGTTCACATCCTTCGTGCATCTTCAAAAAAAAACAATGACATCATCTGTGTGTGTGTGTGTGTGTGTGTGTGTGTTTCTGCGTGTGTGTGTGTGTGTGATTTTTCCTTCCATCAGTCAAAAGTGTTTGAGCCTAGCGTGTTTACGAAGGCCCCTCCCTCCTCTGTTTGACATGCTGGCTTTCAGCAGGCCTCTTGGTCTCGTCTCCTCGACCCTTCAGCAGAACGTTTCTCAAGTTTAACTGCTGATTCATTCCTCCATTTTTTTCATTTTTTTTTTTTTTTCACCCTGAGCTAAACTCCAAAATTCAGGGTTTCGAAACCTCTGTGTGTGTGTATGTAGGTGTGTGTGTGTGTGTGTGTGTGTGTGTTGTCTTCTGTTTGAGATGTAGTTCCGATACGGTTCTGATGTGGTTGCTTGGTGGCTCGCGGTTGTAGATGTGTAGATGTGAGGCGGCTGTGGATGTGTTCACCGCCGTGCGGTCGAGGGGCAGGGTCGCGGCGGCCACACCGTGCGTGGTGTCGACGCGGCGGTCGTGGCGTGGGACCCGGTCGTGGATCCCGGCTGTGGCGCAGCCGCGGCTGAAGGCGTGGCCGCGGTCGGGTCGCGGTCGGGATGGCCCACATTCCACCCAGGTGCCAGCAGAGCGCTTGGCCCCGACCCGAGACCCGCCAGCCAACGTTTTATGAGGGAAACATCTGAGGGAGGACTGCCTGGACTTGTTCTCCTGAAGGGATGAGGACACACACGCACACACACACACGCACACACACGCACGCACGCACACACACACACACACACACACACACACACACACACACACACACACACACACACACATGCACAGACACACACACACACACACACACACACACACACACACACACACACACACACAGACACACACACACACACACATACACACACACACACACACACACACACACACACACACACATGCACACACACACAGACAAACCAAATTTCCATCCTGGCCTTTGATTGTGTAAATATTGATCATATCTGATATAGCTTTGAAATATATTTGTGTATTTCTTCACATAACATGTGTATATACACTGAGAGTGCCCGACTGGAGTTTAATTCCTTGCACGTGTGTGAGTTTATTGGGCCATCGTCCATCTTTTAGCATACATGCTAAATATGGGTGCTTATGCTTTTAGCACCAGCAATAGTTATGTTTGAAAGTGGAGTTGTTCCTTGTAAGAACAAGATTGATCTTGGGCATGATATTGCAGAAAGGCTGTTCTGGTAAATAAATGGCCGGTGTGCATGTATTTAAAATGGACACCGTAGCACTGCGGTTGAGGGTTGTTTCTGTGGCTTGTAATGAGGAGGTGAAAGTGAAGTCCCTCTCAGGTCATTCTCTCCCAACACTTAACCCTTGGCCTTTTACTCGAGGGGATTCCCTGTTCACGCTGTTTGTCCCAAAAGCAACAAATGTGCCTTTCAATGCTTTCCTTTGTTGTTTCAAAAAGATGACCCTTGTTCAGCAACAATAAATAACTGAAACCTTCTGGAGGAGAGCATGCCGGGCTAAAGGTGAGGTGAGGGTTACCCATACCCCCTCACCCCTCACACCTGGTGGACCGAGCCTGACACACACACATGCACACACACATGCATGCACGCACGCATTACACACGCACGCACGCAGGCACGCAGGCACGCATGCACGCACGCACGCACGCACGCACACACACACACACACACACACGTGCGAACGAGCTGCTGATCTCGGTGGGAACCGACACAGCCCTCACCCCTGGTGCCTTGCTCAAGGGTTCACTCGAGTTGGCAGTTGGGACAGGGTAATTGCCACGCTTGTAAACCCAGAGATATTGACGGCATTTTTCACACATTTTCCATCGTGTAGGCAGCGCTTCCTCCCGCTGATCTTTCAAATATGACACGAAAAAATGACAAAGAAACCCTGACACAAACCCCCCCCCCCCCCCCCCCAGGACATCCTGCCTTGTGTCCAGTGGTTCGAGGTATGCACTGCGTCCCCCCCCCCCCCCCCCCCACATCTTGATTTCTGAATACCGCACGAAAAAAAACGTCCGAAAAAAACAAAGCGAACGATAAAAAAAAATCCCCCAGATTTCCCGCTCGTATCGAGTGGTCGACCGCATGCCTGGCCTGGCCATGTGTTCGCAGTTAGGAGAACACTTCCTCTGCCCTCCGGTTCCTCGCTTCTCCTCTCCTAACGAGGTTCATAGATCCTCTCTGGGTAGTAAATATGTAGCTAACCATGAATGTGTACCAGTCCCCCCCCCCCCCCCCCACCACAATCCTCGGTGTCTGGATTCCAGTGGTGGGAGAGTCACCTCCCTGGGTCTAGGGAGCAGGTATATTATTTGTGAGACCTGAGATAACTCCCCGTTAGGGTCAGGTAGTTTCTGTGACTGTAACCATGGCGGCGATGTGAAAACAGACCGGAGGCTGGGATGTGGTCTTTACTGGTGTGTTTGAGGGTTGCTGTGTCGTGTCGGTTTTTCTGTCTGTGTTGTTGTCTTTTTTGGCTGGCTGTCGGCCCGTCTGCTCGCCCCTGTCTTTGTCTCTGTCGCCGACGCTCTGTTTGTCCATCTGTCCGCTGCTCCAGAGTGTCTTTCTGTTCGTCCGTCTGTTGTTTGTGTCTCTGTGTCCGTCTCTGTCTGTCTGTCTGCCTGCCTGCCAGCATGCGGGCTTATAGCTATATTTGTGTAACTCTTGTAATGATCTCCTTATAGTCATGTAATTCATTCATCTGAAATCGAATAAGGTCACCCCTCCACACGCACGCACACACACACACACACACACACACACACACACACACACACACACACCTCTTCTCTACCTCTAACATAAACAAACAAATAGGCATCCTGGCGCTGGCGACAGTCTCCCTCTGGTGGCCGGATCGGTGTATTACAACGACGGACAGCACCTGGACGTCTCATTATCCTATCACACCCTGCTGCTTTCACCCTGGGACAATAACAAGGCGGAAAGCGCGCTGTGGAGGAGAACTCTGCAGGTCTTAGCACATCGTCATCCATATGCAGCGGCATTTAAACTGAACACGAAGAACAAGCATCTTGGCTGCCGGACGAACGCTCCTCGCCCGCGAATACTTTGTCAGCGAGTTATCTCACGCACAATGAAAGGAGGGGGGAGAAAAAAAGATGGAGGAAAAAAAAAATCAAAGAAATGAGGCAGATGAGGACTTAATGGCGGGGTTCACGCCGCCCAGGAAACCTCATGAGAGAGAACACGTGTTTGCGGTTTCCCTTTGTGCCGTGGGATCAACGGCCCAGGTGCGTGGAAAGTTTCACCCCGGGCTGTTGCCACTGGTGTGCGTAAACGATGATAAATGCAGTCTTTAACGCTGCGACATGCGGATGAGTGGCAGTGCAGTGTTGTTCTACCGTGAGCTCCGAACATAATATGGAGAACGTGTTGGCATTCCCTTGGTTTAGGTTTAGACCATTTGAAGCTGTTACGTGAGGGGATCAGGAGGACAGTGGGGGGGGGGGGGGTTAGGGTTGTTGACTCCCAGCCAAAAGGTACTGGGTTTCCTCCCTGCCTACATCTGTGGGCATCCTTGAGCCAGAAGCCCTAACCCCTACCTGCTGTTTAAGGACAGACCTACTAAATGACTGTAAGTCGCTTCAGATAAAAGCGCCATGCCAAATGACTCAATGGTGGATTATTGTGACATGTTGATGTCAGGATAAGGCGGTGGCTGGTGATGTTGCACGTAGAGCTGTTTGCCCCCCAACATGGGGCACGCGTCAGGGGAGGGCAGGTGCGGAGCTCTGGGCTGTTGAACTGCTTTGTGAGTACACAGCGCCTGTTTGCTCTGTCACAGATGGTCTTCCTGCATGTTGCAGAAGTGTTTGCTTTTCCTTACCGATCAATCGGTAAGGGGACATCATAACATTCATTCACACACACACACACGTTTGGCACATACATTCATACACACAGACACACACACATGCACAGACACACACATACACACATGCATGCACATAGATGGTTTCCATAGACAGGGAAGCGATGCTGTATGCCTGGGATGTAATCTTGAACAGTGGACATATTTCACCTTATATTGTTATTTAACCACGCTTAACACCTTTAATAGAGCTCCACAGTGATGTACCTTTTCACAAACGTCCATCCATCGGCAAGCTGTAACATTGGTAGTATCGCGTGGTTATAGTGATCAGAGCAGTGATGTGGTGTTAGTAGATTGTTGTAGCGCATTAGTGCAAGAGCCAAGAGCGATGTCGTCTTATGAAATACATATCCGATCTTGGGTGAGGAGAGATCTTTTCTGACCTCAGGTCCAGTGCCTTTATGTCTTGAGACCACCAGGCACGTCACCGCCATCGCAGGCCCAGAGAAGCTTCCAGATACTTTGACCTGACCTAGCGTACCATGATTTTGTCAGCTCATTACGGCCAGCGCTACTCAAAGCATTCCACTGAGAGCAGCTCAAGGCAAACAGGATGCTGGAGTTTGGCTGTTTGAACTCAACAATGTTTAGTCTATTCAGAATATTTTGTCGTTCGTCATTTGTTTAGTTTTTTTGTTATCGGTTTTTAATGGGATGCTGCTAATTCCACTGACTGTTTGATGTGGTAGTTTGAATTTGTTTTGAAGAACAGGAACATTGTATTCATAGCTTTGGTCTTTGGTGAAGTGTGTGTGTGTGTGTGTGTGTGTATATGTGTGTGTGTGTGTGTGTGTTCATGCGTGCGTGTGTGTGTGTGTGCGACGCGCGTGCGTACGCAATGTGCATGTCTGCATAGCTGCTCATAACACGCGTGTTGAGCGCCATGACCCTGCAATCACCTGTTGCATACATGTAACATGTCATGTGCATGTGTGTGTGTGTGTGTGTGTGTGTGTGTGTGCGTCTTACCGCGCCATACGTATTTAAACACACAGTGTGTGCTGATACTCTTGCCGGTGTCTGCTTTGGAGCAGCACAGGTTGCATACTCTGCCGCTGAGGAATGTGTCTCATGTCGGGAGGCGGACGGTCTGTGCCTGCCTGAGCAGGCTCGAGTCCTGCAGGCGTCTGTCACACTGTCTGTCCGTGTGTCTTATCCCAGTCGTCTGCCCTGTGTGTCTGCGTCCGTGGTGTCTTATCCCAGTCGTCTGCCCTGTGTGTCTGCGTCCGCGTGATTAATACAGATATACGGTATTTACTGATTCCAACTTTAACTTCAAACTCCAAAAAAATGATTGGATTAATATTGTAGCGTTCCAATACTCACAAGCAAGCAAACTATAGGGATAGGAATACAAATCCTTCATACAAAGTCAACTGGCAAAAGAGCACGTAGTTTATGAATGAAC